>JABFQC010000198.1:0-33300 GCA_022817085.1 Psilanteris sp. ZL-2020
CTTTACAATAGATTACATTTGTTATAATTTTGGTTATCCTACCGTTGTCAGAACGTTGTCACAGTACTGTCCTAATGGTTTTTGTAGAGTAGAAATTGATGGTCAAACCACAACCGGACCAGTAATGAGGAAATTATTCACTTGCTCTGGCCCAACGCTTATATGACAACGGTTGTTTTCTGTGCTGGGCCAACGTTGGGCCGATCATTTAAATTGGCAAACGGTATATTTTTCTTTATGGGTCGGGCTTTGAACGTAACCGGTGATATCGAAATGATCGAACCCAAGTAGTGCGCCGGCGCCGTGGGACGGTCCATATTCCGACGATTCCGATCCATCGCTTTGGACTGGTTGCCGAGCTCGAAGACGCGAGCACGAGTCTCGACGCATTTCAATTCACAAGGAAATCGGTAACGCGTGGGTGTCAAACGGCCGAAGAAGCGACAAAAGCGAGACGGTCTTGGAAAAACGCGGCTTACAAATTATTCTTACGTAACGCGACTTCGCTCGTTAATTAAAACGTTATAACGAGCGTCGGTTTAACCGAAGAAATCAACGTCGGCGTTTTGAAACACAAAATATCCTAAAACAAGAACTATTTTAAAAGTTCGCCGGTCGTCGGGGCGCGGGTTTTGCAACGACCCTCGGCATCGTTGCGTCGCTGCACAATGTCGACGGAAAATACGTAATTTCGTAACGACGGCAAATTCATTACGATTTCTGCGATTATTAATGCCGGATTAATTAGTCGGCCGGCACAATTAACGCCGTTCTTACGCCGTTTATCTATGCCAATGATATGCGCAGTTGCGCAATCCCGAACGACATCCCGACGATTTTTCGTCGCGTGGGGCGATGGCAATCGCGCCGCGCGTGTTCGGTTCTTTGTATGTCTAATGATATTGTAAAACGCCACATGAACGATTCCTGACATTTGCCATTCTATTAATGTAGTTCAGCGACTTGCATATGTGCCGTGTTTTGTTGAGCAACGTTCATTCATCGTGTCACGCGATGAGCTGCGCGTCAACGACAAGTGCCACTAAATTAACGTTACCGCTAATAGTTACGTTTCATCTCCGTGAGGCTGCAAGATTATATGGTTCTAAAACGGTTAAACGTCAACGAAATACTGTTGTAGATTCTTGTTAAAGAAACAACTTCTTTTAGTGTTTTTTAACGAACAGTTTATTGCATTATATATGCGTATATATATGATATGCATATTTATATATATACACTGAGAAAAATCAAACATGAAAAAATCTTTTAAGCGACAAACCATCAAATTTAGTATTTTTATCAGAAAATTTTACGTTTTTTACATAGAAATTTGCTGCTTTATCTGAAAATATTACTGTTAAACATAGTAAATTCCACGATTTTTCGCTTAAAAGTCCAAGCTAGTATTATAAATAGTAAATTTTCAAGTATAATTTTTTTCAGTGTTATATACATGCACACTGGTATACACTGTATACGTAATATTAATATATCTATATATCTCTATATATATATGTTGTTTAGCGATTCTAACAGTACATCATTTTAAATTGCACTATAAAATGATTTAAAACTCTTTTCAGATGCTTTGATTACATTCATTTTCATTTCAATTAAGTTTATAAAATATTAATTCTGAGTTCATAAAAATACAATAAATTAAAGTTGATTGCGGGTAAGAAGATTTCGTGCGAGTTAAAGAAACCAGTGGGTCCAATTATACTTTATCATCATTTACGCATTCTTCATTTCGGCAATAAACGTGTCGTTAATAATTATGAATTTGATTATAACTATGTTGTGTTTGAAAGTAATTTCGAATGTTTCAAAAATCGTTGCTTCTAAAGCCGTTTTATATTATACATTATGTATCATGTCACTTTTGGATAATAATAATTTGTGTTCATATTGAAAATTGTTTATGCGGTTCAAATGTGTCAGGCTGTCTTAATCGAATTAAGACAAATACTAAAAATACAATCATCACATCCGCGGTTACGTGCCAATTTTGATTAGTTTTTCAAATGTAAATATATATATATATATATATTTAATAAGTCAATAATGAGGGTCACTTATATATTAATAGTTACACGTGCAAACGATAGACATTTTGAGAAAAGGAATACCAGGTTATTTTATTCATAGGACAATAAAACAAGCGCGCGATTGACAAGAATATTTTATAAATAGTATTTTATACTCAGAAATAACGAAATAAATCAATTACGTGAGATGCACAAATGTATGTAGTATATGAATTATGATGACATTCTAATATTAATAATGCATGTTAAACTGCATTCATTAGTTCAACAGAGCTTCAACTAGAAACTGAAAAGAATAGCGTTTAATGTATATATGTAACGAATGTAAACACGGTAATTTTATGTTACTTTGTGCGCGCAATATGAATAATGTTGAAACGAATAAGGTCGATTTTAATTACTTAATTGGCATATTTTGTTAGGCGCTGCTTTGTACTCAAAGAAAAATGACAAAGCAAAATCGAACCGGCATTATCTAGCGCTAAACAATATATAACATGCATTATGTTAAATATGTTCGCAAAGTCGCAAATATAAAGCGCTTCACAAAACACAAATTTGCATAGTTGCGTGAAAATCCGCCAAACAGTTATTTATCTATTCCAAATACACCGTTTATAATTATATATAAAGGAAAAATACCTTTTATAACACAAAATCAAAACCATACATCCATTTGAACGATGGATAAGTTTCCAACAAATCCAAAAAATTACTAAAAACTCAAAAAAAAAATTATTTCGATTGTAGTTTTAAATAAATTATACAAAAATAACAATTTTACAGCAAATAAACAAAGTACCCCTAAAAATATGTAACAGAAGTTTCCAACATTTTTTTCACACAAAAAAGTAAATAAACGTGAAAAATTACGTAAGAAATAAAAATCAATTATTTAAATAATAATTCAGATTGCAACAGATCAAAATACATTTTCTGGTAACAATGTTAGGCAAATAAATCCAGAATAAAAGCCACCCTTCCTATTATAAAATTACATTATTTATGTTTGTTTATTTTGTCGTGTGAAAATAAACGTTGGAAACTTTATTGGTGTAAATCAATTAAAATAACGAATAAAACGAAATTGCAATTCCAAATCCGTACAATAAATGTTAATAAACGTTTGATCGTTTGATTGCAGTGTCCTGTGACAGTAAACTCAACGTTGGCATCATCTTCAACTTCGCCCGTACCAGTGCCAATTTTAAGAGTGAGTAGCGCTTCATCTTTAGGGAGCGCAACTAGTGCGAATCATCCGCTAAGTAATCCTAGTTTAGTGAACGCAAGGATGGCCGTGACCAGTGCGGTTGTTCGACCGCCGGGTAGTCCGACGACTTCCGTGAGTCCTTCGCAACCGCACCCACCTCCGACTGGAGGCCCGCCCGGAGGACGGTGTTGCGACACCGGAAGGCCTATTTTCACGGATCCATTGACCGGTCAAACCGTATGCTCATGTCAATACGAAATCCTCGGCGGCTATCAGCGACTGGGTGCCCTCCCGACTGCAGCGCTCTCTATGTACAGCGCCCCCTATGCCGCGGCCGCGGCCGCAGCGGCCTCTGAAGGCATGGCTGCGTACTTCCCGGCCCTTGGTGCTGAACAAGCACCTTTTTACACAACTGCAGTAAGTTTTGCGGAAATATTAAACTGTTGTGATTATAAATTCTCGGTATAATACAATATTTACATATCTGTCGATATCTGCAATAAGATTGCAACGCCGTAAAAGAATAATGAGAGCATTTAATATTAATAAAAGAACATCGCGGCGATTTGTTATAAGTTATTTAATTTGTCAGACACGAGTGGTATAACGGCGAACGGAACGTTTGATATGTTCTTTTCTTGAACGTAAGTCGGTACCGGGGGCATCGATTTGTGTTTTGAAATGATTACGTACACAAATTCTGAAGCGTAAGAAATTGAATTATGCATTTTGAATCGGTGGGAGGGAAAGTAATCGGTGTTTGTACAAATCAACTCAAACGCGAACGGAAGAATAGTTGATATTTAATTAGGAATATATGTTGGTACTTATTTTAGTTTTGCAATATACGAATGGTCGTTTGTACGCGTCAAATTGTACTTCAGGTGTATTTAATTTTAGTTCAGATACTTTGTTTCTTTAAGTATATAAATAAATAAAAAAGCAAACATTTTACATCACAGCTATACAATATTTCACAAATCTTTGATACGTGTTTTAAAAGATAATTGATTACTATAATCCCAATAAATTAAAGAAAGATAATTCGAGAATCGGGTTTTATGATATAAATACTAGAAAAAGGTCAAATGATAATGTAGATCAATAGTGTAGAGATTATTTTAATAGAAGTTAGATAAAGAAATTACGGGAAAAAAGAATAATTTAATATCGTTAATGTATAATTAGGAGTCGCAATTGCTTACTAACTCACGTAACGTATCAACAAAATTACGCACCATGAAATTTACTATAGAATATCTTACATTCCTCATTGTAATGATGTGCAAATTAAACAGTATTTATTTATGCATCTTTTGTATTGCCGTATCAATTAGAAGTATATTATTTAATATTGCATTAATGGTAAATCACAATCTTGCAATAAAAATAAATTTGAAATAAATTATCGCGTTACTTTCGATGATATTGAAATTTCTAAATTCGTAAACAAATGAATACAAATATTAAAAGTCGAAATATGACAACTGATAATGAAACCGTAAAACCAGTTTACTAAGAATATCATAATGGAATAATGAGGATAAGAATAACAAATACGTTTTAAACGAGTAAACTTTGTAGTTTAAGCGTATAAATCTAATATTGTCAAAATGAATGTAATATAAAGCGAAGAAATGTCACGTTAGAGGTAATAAATTAGTTAATTATAGATGCATAATAAATACCGATTATAAGAATTATGTATAATAATTATTGTCCACGTGTGTTATTAATTTAAAAATAGTTTTACCAGTAATATATGCTGTTGTATTTTAATACATAAATTATGATTAGTAATTAAAGTTTTATGTAAATAATTATCAGTGGGACGAAAAAAAAAAAAAAGAAAAGAAAACATTAAATTCTTAATTCTAAAAAGGATAGTACGATGTACAATATTGATTGGAATTAAATAATTATGGTTAAGTGTAATGAAATCATAAATCATGGCAATAATGATTGACGATTTCATTTCCAAATTTTAAAATCAGTTTTTCAATATACTTGTTAGATAATATATTTGTCTTCATAAATTCGGATTTATATATATATTTATGTACTTTAGAAATATTCATCGATTTATATTCATTTACCTTTATACAGCATTATTTTATTGCTCTTGCATTATAATTAATCGATATTTATAACATCCGAAGGATATAATTATGTATCTACAAGTTGTACCGAGATAATATAAATAGCAAGATATGTTGGTTCTATTAATCCCCGGAATTATTTTTATAATGGAAAAAATAATGCTTTTCTTCAGCATCAATTAATAATTGTCTTAAATTTACATCGATAATATTTATCATTTCAATTAAGAACGATTTATGAACGAAGTGTAATGGTGCCAACTTAATTGAATGTACTTTTTCGTAAATAGTGTTCCTATTATAATAATTAAATATACATATATATAAATTACGTAATCGCGAAAAGTAAATATAAATCAAATGTCAAACTCATGAACTATCATAAACTAAATAAAATATGTCACGAAGTGCATGTTCAGAATGTTAACGTTTAGAAACTGATAAAGTATCTCTAAATCGTAACTATAAAATGCATCACATATATACATGTTTTCATGTATACAAGATATATTTATTTAAAAAAAAAGACATACAAATAGTATTCTGAAATAACGGTTCGCCCAGACCGGAACATAACTAATTCTAATATAAACCACAAATGCTTTATTAAAATATTTGTAGAAATGATTACATCTATCGCTAGTTCGAGACTAAGTTGTATATTTTAGATAATGTCTTTTTATCGCGATGAATATATTACATACATCTTCACTCCGGCTCTATTTACAAATCAATCATTGCTTTTTCGAATATTTTTTATATTTGACAACGCCGAGTCCCATTTCATCAAAATTAAATACCGAGATAAAGTTTGAAATAATAGGAAAGAAAACACACCCAAGCCTAGAGAAATATATTCGAATTATTTAATATATGAACTTTTTACCTCGTTCGCGAGTCTGTCTATCTGAAGTGTCGTAACGCCATTAATCAATGTATATTAATAAATTTAATGACTGTCATATTATATAGATTAAATAATCAATATAACATTCTTCGTGCATTAAGCCAAACAAACACGTCTTGCGAATAATGAATTGTGGTAGTTCGTGAAATACATATGTTTAATGGAAATTCGAGTTTCGTGTAGAAAAACGAGAAGAATAAGAATAAATTAATCTTATCTCTCGTGCCTGGTTGCATAACAAACGTCACTGATTTGATCTCGGTGTCGCGCGACTTTCGTCGCAATTTATTTACATATTATTCATAATTCATATAATTCGTCAATTCGATTTTTACACCGCGCGACTTTTTTTGTCGCGACGGTTCTTTTGCATTCAAAGTGCACGTCGCTGACAAAAATGTGTCAACGTTGTTCGCAGCTACATTGTGCGCGCGACAATCTTTTTGCTATATCAGTAAATAGAGATTTTGAATAATAATAATAACAGTCGGTCATTAACGGTTCGAGCGAAGAAAAAATATTTAACAAATGATAACGAGCGAAATTGAAGATACTCGGAATGTAACACCAGACGCTTAATTTTAATCGCTGCCGGAAATAATAGTTCAGGTTCAAAATCAGAACTCATATTGGCATACATGGAAACAATGTTGCAAGACGCGAATGAATTTTCCTTATCGTAGTTGGTATACGGTCGAGTTTACGAGTGACGAGACGAGAGCCAAGAATCACAATGCCACGAAATGAAAGTCTGGCATATCGCGTTTCGTTCCTTGCATTCGATAACTTGCGACATTATCGCTATAAATTGAATAAAAATCGCTCACATTTTTCGCAACATTGGCAAAATTATCGTATTATATTTTTCAATTGAAAAATTGATATGCTGTCCGAATAATTGAAATAATGTGACCAGTCAAGATAATTAGTGAAGCAAGAGGAGACATAATTTGTATGCATTGCTCACGAGTTTAGAATATTATGCCGGTCAATGTAATATTTGTGTTTGAAATTATGTATAAATATCAAACATTGCGACTTTGTCGCTTTACCGGTGTATTTCGAAATAATTCATTCCTTTATATAAGAATTTCCTGTTTTTCGTAATCATAATTAATATTTTTCAAATCAATGCAAAAATGCAGTCATTCGATTGTTACAAAGTCGTGTATAACGAAATGCCAATGCAATCATTTCAGTCATTTCTTTGTGCGTCAAATTGGTTATAATAAACAATTAAACGTGTAGTGCAATTATTAATGTTAATTAACTGATTAATATTTTGAAATTTGAACGTTTTATCAAAATTGTAACCGATTTACATGCTTATAAATTACATTATCGCGTTTTCATCATCAAGAATTTTGTCGTTTCTGTGATAATTTCAATTATAGTCTGTTAAAATAATTATTAATGGTAAGCTTTGTCTATTAAAAGATATCCCGCGATATTTAATATTGTATTACAATCGTCGACGGTGTATACTATCAATGCATCTATTAGAATTAACTTGAATCAACGTGTTTATAAGGTAGAACGTAATTTTAACGAAAACGAAACTTGTGTTTAGGCGACAGGCTTGGAGCTCAAAGAGAACCTCGGCGCAAGTGCCGCGGCCTGGCCTTATCCATCAGTTTATCATCCTTACGATGCGGCCTTTGCCAGCTATCCTTTCAACGGGTAAGTAATAATTTTTCAGCTGAATTTTACAGCGATTTAACTGTCGCCTATAAAATCCGCGCAAATGGCAAATAGCCGTTCCGGGTCCAGGTCGTCAAATTTTGACTCAAACCAACAGTTGCGCACAAAAGTATAAAATAAATATACACGCGCATATGTATATACATACACACACTCATATATTTATATATGTTAACGTCCGCGACGCTTCATTTCGCGGCGATGAAATTAACATTTATAGAATGCATTTAACGCGCGCTAAAGTGCGCGCGAATAATATCAATGGAGGGCTTCGATGAAAATGCAAAACCGTAATACAGCGTGGATGTAAATGAATTGAAATTGCGCTCGAACATCGCGGGTTGCGTTTATAATAATTCGTGTTTGTATTTTCGAATCCGACGCCGACTGATAAAATCGCGCCGATCGATCGGCTTTCAATAGCAACGAAGATGAAAATAAACAAGCGCTGAATAAATCACGACGTCCATTAGACGATGCATTTTCATAATCGTCGGCATTAGAAATTAAAATCGTCCGTCGTCGGATGTCAATAACTAAGCGCGATTTTTTGCCGCGCAAAACGATCTCTGGCCGCGTGTTGTTGAATAAGCGCGCGACGATTAGCGTCGCGTTGTTTTCTGTATCCTTCACATTTTTGTTGACTTTTTTGTAATTGACACGACGCAATCTCGCCTTGCTCTCAAACTTCGCCTCCGTTATGTTAAAGATAAGCCACGGCAAGTAACACATAAACATTGTAATAAATTAGCGCCGCGCTGACCCGCGACTATTATCGCTCGCTTGTTCTATCTTATTTCAAATATCTAGAATCGCGTGTCGCATGACTTAAAGGTCCAACCACGATAAATCAATCTGCGACTGTCGAAGATTAACCGAGAGGAAAGGAACAATAAAAAGAACGAGCACAAAAAGCGCGAGATCGTCGCTCGGCGAGTCGCGATTTCGGGGCGTTTTTGTTTTTACGAATTCGCCCGATTGATACCGCGATCAGTAATTTCGGACGCAATCCGGAGTTAATTGGATCAATTCCCGGCGACCATTCATTTTTGATAACGCGATGCGCATTTATCGCCGGCGCGCAAATGAAATCCGGAAATGTACGAGATGTCGCTGCAACAAAGAGGAAGGGCGCGCGCCAACCTTAATTGATATTTCACGACAAAAATATGGCTGTTTGCAGTTATGGCATTGTTCCGTGATGCGGTATTTAATTATTGTTCCATTAACAAGGCTCGGGCTTCGGTTTCGCGACGACAGCGGCGCAATTAATTGTTTCCAATCGCGTTGTTAAATTCGTTTGTGCGGCGAGAAAATTGACAACGCGATATGGCGGGTTAAGAAATATTTTGGTAAATCAGTCGGTGTCGTAATATTTCATTCAAATACGAACGGTAACGACAATGGTGAGTAACGTTAATTTTTAATATTCATTATATATATATATATATACATATTTGTCCCGTTTCTTTGCTTAGTTTTCTCCACAAACATTTCCGATTCGTTTATTTTAACGTAAGCCTTGCGAAGGGTTTCGTAATGATTAGCGGAAGCACTTCTCAGTTTGTCGGCCCTTTTTGTAATATTCGCCGACAAGAAATTGTTCGACGTCACGTACGCCGTGTCGCGATCCGCCTTGTAAGGTAACGCGAGTTGACAACGACGGACACTACGACGTGACGCACTTCCGGCAAGATCCGCTTTGTATGCAAGGAAGCAATCGGATACTACAGCTTGCTTAGCATCTAGTCGCTGTGGTCGCGATCACGCCGAACAATACCGGAACAGCCATACGCGGGGAAAGCCACGGCGACGCCAATTTGTTTTCATTAATCGTCGACGCGCCGTATTTAGCATGCGACCAAAATTTGCTCGCTGAATAAATGAGCCGTTGGATTTTTGCGTCGCGACATCGTGTTCCAAATTCTTCGATCAATTAATACACTTTGTTTAACGACGATAATCATTTTGTCGGTTGTTAGCTTTCTCTTTATTAGCATTCGTGCGATATGAAAGGCTTTTGTTCACGATGAACTCGAATTTATTATTCGCATTTTTATTGAATCGAAAAAAAAAGAAACAAAAATATATACGCAATTTTATTTTTAACAAAGCGAACGCGACTTTTTCATCAGACCGTCCGGGATTTCAAAACTTGTGCTTATAGATAAATAGAAACAAATTTCTTGTGTAATTAAATTAGTTGTAATAATACTAATTACAATTAACTTATACATAATTATCGCCAATTGCACTAATTAAGCATTCCGTTATCTACAAGAAACTATTTCACTTTTTTTTCTTTTTTGAATATGTAAAGCAATATATATATTAAATGTATTTTAAAATACAAAAATATTCACAAACCTTTCATTTGCATTCGCCCAAACCCATTCGTTCGTCTGCTGCGAATGAAAAAAACATTTACGGCCTCAAATTACGATTTATATTTAATTTCAAATGCGTGCACGGCTTCCTTTCCGAAGGCGCTCTTTTTATTTCGATTAAAATTATAATCAAGTCAATTAGAAATTGTTTGCTCGCGCGATTCTAAAACCCGAAATTAGCAAATAATCAATCAGTGGTAATGAATAATGCAATTGAAGCTGTCGACAGATATGATGAAGTAATTGAAGGTGTAATGTCGCGATCGGATTGGGAGCGATATAGAATGTCCGAGGTGACCCGCGGGTTACATTAATTCGAGTTTAATTCGCGCGTATAAATTATGTGCGGTCGGCGTGCATTTAATACGCGTATGTATATAAAAAGACGATAATGAAGTGTTTGCATGCATGGCCGCGAGGTCGGGATCGAGCGGGTTAACGGTCTCGTCTTTCCGGTGGATTGGCCCTGCTTCCGGAGACATATAGGGTAGACAATGAGAAAAGAACACGCGCGACGTCCCGCTTAAGAAAAATATCGCGCTTCGTCGGTACGACACGTATTATTAAATGTGTCCGTACAACGACCGATGTGTCAGCACGCGCTTTGAATCACCATAGGCTTCGTGATTTGAATTGAGAGGAAAAAAAAAAAAACGACGAGAATGAATTGTACAAATGACGACGCTCGCGCTGTTGCTAGTCAAATTTTGTCATTCGGCGATGTTATCAATTTTAATTTGTCCCCAGAGCTTGACGAAATAGCGCCTTATCGCTGACTTTTTTATGCGCACTTCGTCGGGCCGGGGCAAGAAAAAAAGCGTCGAGCGACTCCGTCGCCTTCTTTTTCTTTCCTGATAAATTTAATTAGCAAAGCGAGATGTTAACAATCAGTCATTAAGTGTCACTAAAGACACTTTTTTTCAATTTGCGATAAATACGTTGTCGCGTTATCTGACACATCTCCTTCTTCTTCGCCTTCGTCTCTCTTCTTTTTATTTTGTTTTATTTAATATCGCGAAACGCTTCGAGACAATTCTTTTCGGGCCATTTTTATTCCGCGCTCGACGAGACAAATGAACTCCAGGAAGACAAAAAAAAACGCGTGCCGAGTGAATCGAAATAAAAATTACTCGCGCGGTAAATGCAAAAATTGTGATTTCCGTTTTTATGACGCTTACTTACGTTTCATTGGAATAAACTTCGCAGTGTGTATTGTACATTTTTTATTGTCTCTGCACTTAAGAGCCTAAAAGCATTTGACAAATCGGTTTCGACTGAAGATGAACCCATTTTACGTCCCGTTCGTGTACGTTCCGTGCATTTTCAATTGCATCGGTTCATTTGTGAACGTATTTTCTGTGCCAAATGTCGGCGCGCTTTTTGCACCGCGAGCGCTTATTGCTTATTATCGCGAAGCAAATGAATTGATTTCGGCGGCGGGGTAATGACTTTTCGCGTTACATTTCGCGATTTGGACAATTAAGTTGCCGACGTTCGTGGACAATTGGCTTTTTGACGGGTTAATTAACACCAATTTCGAAAGCTAAAAACACCAATTTATAAAGTCAATCACTGATACTTTCGGCTACGACTAATTGTTCTGCATTCCGCTCGAAAAATGATAACGCTTTCATGTAGGAAAATCGCCATTTATCTACAAGTTATTTTTATAAACCGATGACAACCCACAGAACAACTTGCGTCGTTAATCCGTCATGCAGTCGCAGAATGCTGATCTAACGATGACACTTCAACGCACGTAACGTCGATTACACTTAAGGTTGCGACAGCGATAGCGATAAAACCGAGACATTTTGCGTTCCGGCGATCGAAGGTCGCTTTAATCGGCACTCTATTTTCCATCGCGAGCGTTCTATAGCCTCCTGTAGTTTGATAATTCTTATTCTTATTGTAAAAGTGTATGTCGGAGTTTATCTGGCAATGTTTAGATTCAATATATCCTCAACGAAACAGCGAAAATTGCAGTCGCGGCGTCGCAGGAATTGCAGGAAAGCCGCACGTCGAGTCGAGCAAGATCCCAATTGGTCTGAAATGAATTACAATTTTCATTAGCAATAGAGTTGACTGAATCCGACGTAAAGTTGTTAATTACTTGGTAAAGCGCATTTCGGATCCGCGGGTGATTCAACGATACAAAAATTGAATCTAATGGTTGCGAAATAAAGTCCGTTTAAATTTCAGTTAGCCGAGGTAAAAACACGAATATTTATTTCACAAGTGTATTTCTACATTTTGCAATTGCACGCCATTATACCGTACACGTACCTTCATTAGCCGCGAAATAAATGATAAATATAAGCAAGTACATTGCGGGACCGTGATAACGCGAAATAAAGGGAATCCGTGTGGCTCGCTCGACGCACAGAAAATTCATCAGGCTTAATTTGGCGCCATTAACCTTAATGGGGAAAAAGCGCATCCTGTCGCTCAATAAATGAACGTGCAGTAGACGACAGTTCGACAGTTTGCTGTCATTCAAAGCGGCGACTTGACAGCAGCAACGGACCACAGAATCCAGCCTGTAACGACTCGTTACCGGCTGCGCCTCGTACCCTTAAAGCTCGGGCACAAAAAACAACCCTCTGCATTATCGAGTCATTAAATACCCATACATCATCCTTAGCATATGATAGCTTCGGCTTTTGCACACACTTTTAAATATTCATTTAGTACCAGGGAACAATAGTATCTCCGAAGTTTTCGTCAATTACGGTTTCTTTCATAACAGCAGGCAACTCATCCGCGCTTAAACCGATCCCTTGTTTTGCTTTTGAAATTAATATCGCAACAGAAATGTTTATTCTTATTTATTTTTATCTATGGTTTGATGTATAAATTATGGAAAAAGTACGTTATTATGAATGAATAACGAAATTGTATATTTATATCTATATATACGTGGGCATATAATACGTTACAGCGAAGGCTATTTTAAAATTATCAAAGAGCATGGTCCGACGTCTAAACAATTTGATATTTCCTAGAGCTTTAGTGATGCGGCACACGACACAAAGCACCGCATTCTGTAAATAATAAACAAATGCTCATATCCATTGGGAAGTAATCCGATGCTAATTATTACACAACGTTTTCGTTCACTGTAAATATTTATCAAGAAAGCCAACATTGTAGACTAGTATCTGTACGACATCCACTACAACATTATACCAGCGTTATGCGATTAGGACTAAGCTATGCACATACATTAGGCTCAACTTATCGACACCGAATATAGTGAAGCAATTTACCGACTAATGCAAATCGTGAGAAACTCTATCAGGATTTCAATTAATTGCTGCTTAGCCAAACATAACATCCGGACAAAAACATTGAAAATAAGCTAGCAGAAAGGAAGTTCCAGAACTAATCAATTTTTGGATAACGCACTTATGAATCGTTAAAACGTTGTTTAGGTATTTTATGCATTTATCGAATACATATGTATAATTTAAATTGAATTGAGGAAAATGTAACCTCAATAGGAGGATTTCTGTAAAGAAATTCAATACATGAGTTTTGAATTAAATCCTGATCTGATTGTACTGAGAAAATTTGAACTGCTGTTATTAGGATTTAGGAATTAGGTTGGGTATTAACTATGATTTAAGGATAGATCGGATTTTGACTATATAGCACGAAGAAACGTAATCGATCATCGGGTTTAGTAAAACAAGTTGCGACTTTGCCGCTGTTGCGTGAATAACAGACGTTGGGTTTCGATCAGATGTTTTGTTCGCATGTGCGTTAATGCGGTTATATCCCGTAACATAAAAGAAAGAAGATGGCGTCTTAAGTTGCACCTAAATGGCTACACGGTGTGTTGATAAAACATTACTCGGTGAGCCTGCATGCGTACAAAAGGAGGGTCGTTCCAGGTTAGATATCACCCTTAGGCCCAACTACTAACGAGGGGCGGAGTCCTTGCCAACTTACTAACCAGCCTACAAACTTCCCCACCATATTAACGTATTTAGCTAAACCGGTTGCCTCCGTATGTGCATCTATCAAACCGATTTTTCATATGTGTCAGACCAGAATGGTTACAAAAAATACAATACTTTTGTTGAGGTCGCTTCCACACACATAGTGTACAAATTTTATGAAGAGTGTACGTCACACAGACAATCAATGATATTCATTTTAAAAAGATTCAAGACTAGCTTCGGTCAGAGGGAATCGCAGTATAGACATTGAATTGAATCTTCATGGACAGATCAATTTGGGATAGCTAGGGAGAAGTAAGTTGGAGTGACCAGAATTATTAAACCTTTACTAACATTGACGAAAAGCATAATAAATGTCGCGATGGAAGAATAGAATTAGAGATAGAAGAAACGGGTTAGAGAACGGAGGAAGAGAGGAGGCGTTACAGGGGCTTGGAGAGCACGGTCCGATTAGCAATCGCCATGGAAACAAGCAGTTGATGCGATCAGTTCGCGCATGAGAGGAAAGGGCTGCATTCGCTGTGCCTATGTAGGTATATTTCGTGGAGCATATATATGTATGTATTATATATATATGTATATACATAACCGTTGTATTTAAAGCATTGGTACGCAATGGTGGTGCTGTTCGTGGAGTCCATGGGCTGGGGTAGATTGGGATAGAGCGATGGGTAACAGAAACGGCACAGGGAGGATGAGTAGAAGACAAAACTGAGTGGTAGGAAGGTCGGAGGAACGGGAGCGAAAGCAGCAGGTCCCGTTCTTTCGAGCGGCTGCCTGTTATCATGAGAAACAAGCTTCCACTCTGATTTTTTAATCCGATCCAACCGTCCACCCATCCAGCGGATTCACCCTCTCCACCTAGCTACTGGCTGGCTGAATTTTAAAATAACTGCAGAACGCCATTTGCTCCTCCCAAACAGTCCGGGGTTAAGCTCGTACCCGTACTCTTTTGCTCCCTGTCGCTACTTCCGTTTCGCTGAATGGATAGGATAGTATAAGAGGATGAGGATGAAGACCAGATCGGAGTACGATGAGAATAGACAAATGCGTGTTAAAATATACCAACATGTGCAAATTTGGTACAACAGTTATATGAATTTTGATTATGGTGGCTACTACCATTTGTATCAAAGAATTATGACAACCTTCGTCATAGAAATCAATAAACGGTTTTTAATTAATTCAATTTAATGCGTGTATTTATTAATAACGGTATAATTTTAATATAAGTGTAGGATAATACTTTTTATTATGTTTAATAATTATAAAATACTCCGACAATAGTATGTTTATATATATTGGACATGAGTTTGTCTTTGGGTTATTGCGTTGTATTCAGTATAATTACTGTCTGTTTAAAATTCACCATTTAGCTTTCCATTCTCGTAATATAGATATTCGTATGCATCCCCTGATATACTAACGTATAAAAGTGACTGCTTTATTAATTTTCCACCTCAGTTCTATATAATGCACTTCTTTTACACACTAGTGTTGATTCAATTTGCGTGAAAATACAACTCAGTTTGATATAAGGGTATATATGTTATCGAGGGCGCGCGCATACATATCGAGATAGTAGGACGTGAATAAAGCTCGATAATGGCGACGCGTTGTGACAATATCATCACCACTCATGAAATCTTTTTACTATTATTAACTTTACATCAGAGTTTATAGTCTTGAAATTGTAGACAACATACATAATAATTAATTATTCATTAAATTCCTTACTAAATTGACAATTCTATAATCATTTTTTTCCAAACATTTATTCGACTTAAATATTTGTGCATGCTGGAAATGTGGCGTAGATTAGAAATATTAACTAAAACATTAATGGAAAAATTTAAATTATAACATTTTTAAATTTTATGCTATGCAATTTCTTATAGTATGTTATCAACAAATTGAATGATAGTTATTTAAATTTTTCTAAAAATGTGAAATGCAAGTAAAGAAAGACATACGAAAAGGAGAAGAAAAAAACAACGTAAAGCAGTATAAGCGAAGACTAAAAAAGAACGGCATTTCAAGAAGTCTCCGACTAGCGGTGGAAAATTTAATTTCGATCCCGTCGATTCAGCAGTTATACCCAAGTTTAATCTTTGATAAGGGTTAGTCTTTTAGTAATGGGATCTCGGAGGGTCGGAAGACCAACTTGAGTGGTGGGATGAGTCGGAAAAGGACTTGCCGGAGGCATAGGAGGAAGGGACCTTAAACCGTTAGATAGAGATCTGCCTCGGGACGAAAGTAATACTCACCGCTTATAACCGAGCCCGACTTTTATATAGCGGAGGCGTAACGAGCTACGCGATTGGATAAGTTTGCTAACGTAAACGCCGACTCTTTGCGTCGTTAGAGCAATTTTTTCACTTTTTTCCCAAATAGTCTATGTTATCAAATCGTTTACATCCCTCGAATGCGATATTTATATTCCATTAAAATAGCTTTATCTAATTGAATTTACTGTAATTTATCCTGGGTTTTTGTTTATAAAAAAATTGTAATTAAGTGCGGAGTACTTGTTACGAAATACAAGAATAACATATGAAATAAATAAGTATATGAGAAATTAACGACAAGAATCAGATGAACGTATTTAATATTAGGTATTCACTGTACGATTTTTAATTTGATTGCAGATATGGTATGGATATAAATGGTGCGAGACGGAAAAACGCCACCAGAGAGACAACAAGCACTTTGAAGGCATGGTTGAACGATCATAAGAAGAATCCGTATCCCACTAAGGGTGAAAAAATCATGCTGGCAATCATTACAAAGATGACTCTTACTCAGGTCTCAACGTGGTTTGCGAACGCGCGACGAAGATTGAAGAAAGAAAATAAAATGACATGGGAACCACGTAATAGAGTTGAAGATGAAGATAACAATAATGACGATGATGATAGTGGACGAAAAAGCGTAGATGAAAAGGATCGATTAGGTATATTTTTTTTCTTAACTTTATATTTTTCAGTATTTTTGGATTTAGGTAATAGATTTAATTGTTTTTTTTTAATGATATTTCAGATTCAAAAGATTCTGGTACAGGCTCCAGTGAAGATGGAGAGAGACCCGCACATCGCATGGATCTGTTACATGGAGGAAGCGGTGGTACCGGTGGTTTACAAGGAAGACCCGAGAGTGAGTGGAGTGAATCAAGAGCAGACAGTGGTCCAGACAGTCCCGAATGTCTTTATGATCAAAGGGAACCTAGGCATCCGCTTCAGTTGCAACATCCTGCTTATTTGGCACCAGCTCACGGACGATTATTACGTCATCCTTCACCCGAAGCGACCTCACCTGGAAGTCAAGTACCTCCTAGTACGAGTACTGCAACAGGAAGTAGTACTACAAAGCCAAGAATTTGGTCACTCGCTGATATGGCAAGCAAAGACGGTGATCAACCTTGCCCAACATCAGGAATAATAACGAGTTTCGGATCTGGCGGAGGAGGGGGTGGAGGAGGTAAGCTTGTCAGTCCGTTGGCAAGTCGTTTACCACCGCATCATCCCCTTCATCCAGCAATGCATCCTGGAACCCAATTTGTAAGGCCTCATCCCGATTTCTATCGTAATTTTTATGGTACCCCACATTTGGCATCTGGAGATATGTCACTTCTAGAGACTTATTCACGATTGGGCGGACTTGGTGGAGTCATGCCAGCATCCACGGCTGCTGGAATTTTAACGTCCACCACTTCAAGCATAGCGACTAACAGTGTGAAAACTACTCCAGTTAATGGCTCCAATACTGGCACCAGTAACGCTCCTCTCTTATCGACCACTTCTTCTGGAGTTTCGCCTTCTTCTTCATCTTCGGCGTCATCCGGTGGATCGGATCAATCACCCCATCCGAACAGCGGCGTTCTGTCCTCGTCAGAACTCAAATCTCCTGGACGTGTGTGATTTTCAACGTCAGAAAAACAATACTGAGATTTATTGGAAAAAATATGTGACATGGATGACAATAAAGAAAACAAAGGACTTACAACTTGTAATTAGTGTACAGTAAATGTGAGATGAGAGATGAGTGTATGTTAATGTAATGCCAAGTCCCGTCTATTCTTCAATCTGAAGACGATTTGTTGTGAATGCCATGCTACTGCGAATGCGCAAAATACGTAGCCCCAAAAATACCTGATTATTCGTAGCTAATTATTACCGGGATATTCTTAGGTAATGTCGTATAAATATTATATATATATATATATATAAAAACAAGTATATATAAATATAAATATATAAATATTAATTATTGATATTATTTATGCGTTTGTAAATATTAGCCGACGGCCTGGTTGCCAGCCTGCCTAGCCAGTGTATGTATTGTATGTAGAGTAGACACATATAATTATTATTATTATTATTATTATTGTAACTGATGGAACAATGAAAAAAAAATTCATACCAACGATGATGATTATTATTATTATTATTACTGTTATTGCAATGTTTATAATATTATAATTTTTTCGTAGCTGAAAAGAAGGAGCATTGCGACGTTTGCGAATTTGGGTGATTCGTGGTGTCCGAATATTTATATAGAATCATTAATTTTGTTATTTAGTCTGTACGTGTTCTTTATTTGAAGTTAATCCAAAAATAAGCATGTGAAAACATGAAAGATATACGCGGACCGCTTGCGATAAACCGGACTCGCAAATCGTCATCGATAATCATGTCCACGGTTGCGTTTTGTCATTCAACATATCATGTAACGTTGCGAACGAACGAATCATCATCCCCTTTTAGTCATCACTTGGTCCGGAAATCATTTATTTGCTCGTCGATGCCACATTGGCAGGCGGCGGGCGGCCTGTGTCCTTTCGCAATAAACGACTCAACATTACAAAACCAATGTGTCTTTTCATTTCTTCCTTTACCTTGTGTACTATTTGACAGCGAACATGATTCTTATTTCAATTATATTCGATGCCATAAAATCGTACTTATCTATTCAATGCTGAATATGAAGTGTTCGTTTTCTTGGAACGATTGTGCCTAAAGAGCTACACTTATAAAAATGCAAAGCGACAGGCTTCTGGGTGGTAGCAGGACAAGCCTGGTTATTAGTAAACATTTAAATCGACAATCGCCATGGCTGTATAAACAGCGGACAGCGGAGAATGCGGCGCAGTCTGTCTCTTTTTTCTCGCTCGTTTCCGTCTTAAACGAGGCCGATTCGCTCGCTAAGTCGCAGAAACAAGAAATCAAGCCGCGAGACCACCCGCCAGGACCTTGAGGCCCGGAGCCGCGGATCTCAAGGAGGTCCATCCCGTCTTCATGAATCAACTCGCTCCCTCGAATCGGCATAACGTTTCATACCATTGGCCAAGCGAGAGAGACACACTCTGTCGTATATCGAGAGTTATGTCGAACTTATTCTCCGCGCCGTTCGCGGTGGCCCGTTAAAACCGGACGCTCGTAGAATGTTCGGCTTATGGCGAGTCTTTGCTCGATTTCGTTCAATAAGGAAGCCCATAAAATTTAACACGTACGTGCACGTCGATTTCGTTACAAAGTTGATGTTCGGTTTCTCTCCACTCTAACTAACATCGACGCATTAAATATACAATTAAAGCGTGTCATAATTTTATTGATAATTAAAAAAGTGTAATTGCGCGTCCGAATGACGAAACTCCGCTTGTCTGATTAGAGTTTCTTTCTATTTTATTGACGTCTTTCACTCGAGTCCCGGGGCATAGCAGGTAGGTGCATTAGACACGTGTATTTCAAGACCGCTATATATGCGATGGAATCAGCAGCGATAAAGTTTGTATATACGTCAACTATAGTGACAGCGATGCTTTATTGGCTTTTATCGAGTTTTAATGCACAGCGGATTCCTTTATGGAAACGCTGTTAATTTTACGAGCTGAGCATATTTGACTGGTGATCGTAAACTCATACTTCTTCAGATGCGATAAAGTTAATACACCATACCAGCTTGCTTTAAAGCAAAGTTCGCCTCGTAAATACGGGGGCGCGTTTCATGCTTTACCGGCGTACTTTGTTAAGTTGCAAATTAACAACAGTCGCTTTGCAAAGTGGAGCAAAAATATTTTACCATTTATTTATACGTTACAGTCTCGGTATTGATTTCTCCGCTGTTTTAACCGAAAAAAGCGCAAACGCCGGATTTTGGAATTTATTTAAAAATCGAAACACATTAATTTCGTATTTTTTATTACGTCGTAAAATTGGTATTCGTTTTTCAAAACGTGCTCTTTTTGAGTAATTTATTTCATAACGCTGGCATTTTGCAATACGTCGCCGACTCAACATTTATATCATTTTTGAAATAAAATTATATTTTAAACAAAAGATAATTGGCGCATGCAGTTTCGTGATCCAGGGATTTAGCGTTTGATGCGGCCGCTCTTCGCCGTAGGTCGAATGTCTATTGTTCGTGAATAAACCATCGTACGACCGAATACTCGAAGCAAGTTGTAACTCTTCGACGACGTCACGATTACGTCGAAAAAAGACTGCACCGCTTAAGATCCTCGATCTCTTTATTCGTTGATATTGAGGTATCTTGCGAGTTTCGGATTAGATTAATGACGGCGGTATATTAAGCAAACGATTCCTAAAATGCGGATTCGTTGCTTGCATTAGCTTTTTGTCATAAAATAAGTCGTATTAATGTGTTGAATATATTTCGACGTTTCGAGGATAACGAGAAGTTTGTCAGTATTCTCTCCAACCGATTGCGTTTTTTTTTTCGACTCGCCATCTTTTTATACAACTAATCACGTGGCTTCTTTTGAGGGTAATTTATAATGATGAAAAGGAAATGCTACAACGAAGGGTTTCGTTTTTGAACCAAATATAAATCTAAAGCAAATAGCAGGGTGGTGAGAAAATCAGTTGTTCTTCGAGGTGATATTTCATTCGTCGTGTGATCCTACGAACATCGTTTTGCAAACATCAAAGGGCTCGCGAAAACGCAGCCGGATGTCCGGCTACCGTGATTCTTTCGCGTGAGCGAGATAGAGGTAAAGAGAAGAGGCAATAAAATGGCAAAAAAAAGGCGCGAGCGTAAAAACAGAAGAAGTTATGATACTCAAATTCGTACGGATGAGCAGTCACTTGTCGGCTGGCAAGTACGACATAACTTACCTACTAAATTAGTGAGTAAAGGGGAGGCGCATAATTCACCGCGAGTTAATTGGCAAACGCTTTCACGGCAGCCGCGTGAAAGCGTTACAGCTTACAACCCAACGATCTGAGCATTGCGCTGGTGCCAACACAGTTTGCTCCGAATGATGTCTTTAGAATGTCTAAAACTTGTTTAAGCATTGTATATCAACTAAAGTTAACTTCTCGCGTCCTTAGCGCGTGAGTAATATATATGTTAACAAAAAATGTTTTGATATTTCATTTTACATTCGGAGAAGACTACTGCTCGAAATTAGAGAAGGGACACGTACACGCCGAATAAATATTCGTTTAAATAGTTGAATGTCTAAAGTATTATAAAGAAAGCATACTTTAAACTGTATCGGAAAATACTAAATTATATATATAATAAAATATAATATATATATAATAATATAACTAGCAATATTTTGTACAAATATTTGTAATTATTAAGCGTACGTTTAAAGCAAATAATTAATTTCTGTAATTAAATATTCTGCGTCGTTTAAATATGATTACAACAATTTTTCTACATTTCGACAGACGATATGATTGTAAAAAAATATATTGAGCTATGAAATTAAAGTATAATATATATCATTCATATATATCATATTCATATTCATATAAAGTTTATATGAAAAATAATTGTTAAACAAGTTTAATAAAGTCTCAAAAAGAATAAAAAAATGTTGTTAAACACTTTCTTTGATAATATATATCATTTAATTTCAATTAATTATTAGATTAAAGTAAATAATCAAATGACTTGATTCTAAAATAGAATTCTAATATATAAAATATTAATTAATGTAGTCAATACGATTATTTAATTAAAGTCATTTTGCAAACGTACTTCATTACTATCAAATACAATGTAAATGAAACATGTTCTTCTCTGTAATAGAAAAACTATTTTATATCATCTATATATATTATAATAACTATAATTTGTATTATGGTTTTATTTATTCAATGAATGCATTGAAAAAAAATATTGCTGCCATTCTTTGAAAATAAAAATACATTATATATGGCTCAATATTTTAACATTCAAATTATTAAATACACAAAAATATTCTTATATTTATATATACCTATGCACAATATTTTTGCATATGACGCAGCGTCGTTTGAAAATACTTAGTGTTGAAAAACAAAATTGTTTTTTCCTCGAAAGTAAGTGAACTACGGTTTGCGATAGTTAGTCAACGCGCGATACTAATTATACCAGAGCATCGAATTCTAAGAAGCAAAGTACTGGCTATTAGGGAACATTGGATCGGACCCTTTGTTGGATTCCTTTGATTTATTGAATATTTAGAACTACCGTAACAGTGTGGAAAAATCGTACCCATATGAAATGGTAAAATACATTTAATAAAAATTAATTCGAAATATTCGGTCCGGCTTGGAGTTTGCAAAAAAAAAAACCTGGCATTCGATGAATGAACTGAATTGATCAACAATAAATCTTGATTTTAATTTCTAATATTACAAAAATGAAATGTATTCTAACAATGTACGTATTTCAATACAATTTAACACCTTTCAACATATTACTAAATAAAAAATCTGAATTTGGAATAATTGATTTATCTTAAAATTTATTTGGTTTTAAAATTATAATTTCGATAAATATCATTTGTTGTTGCTGTTTTCGTAAATGATTTTTTAATGAAGAATTATTTAAAAGTAAACATTACATATTAAGATTCGAGATGACACGCAAATGATATGTAATTAAATGTAGTATTGATAATAAACAAAACTCAGAAAGTAAAAAATTATAATTATTTGTTTGCATGTGTAAAAATGTTTATTGTCGATGGTATTTTCGTCGGGCCGAATAAATATAGAAATATTTATAAAAGTCCCATGTGTCAAGTTTGCGATCACGTCTCAATCAAGGAACGATCAAGCCAAAAGACGCGATAAGAAGTTGCGTATTCAGCGAAACGTGCCGAATGTTAATTACACAAGCAGGACGAGAGAAAAAGTGCTCGTTCGTCGAGTACGGCGTGTCCTCAGATGGTAAGAGCAAATGAGCGCAGCCGCTGAAAAACGGACCGAGCAACTGCTGAAATCTGCAATCTTGATTAGAAGTGCAAAAAGGAGGACCATCGAGGAAATACGAGTATCTAACAAACACTCGTCCAGACATGAAGTGGAACCTCGAAGACGCATTATGAAGATGTTTATCCGGTTACGGAGAGAAATATCGTCGGTCATAACGTGCCACGCGTAATTTCGAAAACGAGACGTTGCTAATTATGAATTATTCGTTATTCAATTTTCTTTGCCGTACTTTTCTAATCCGATTAATGACGAATTAAACATAACAGATCGTTATACAACTTTTTCACGTTATTAATTATATATTTATATAAATGAACGACACTTTACAATCACATTTCAACTCGTGCGAGGCGGTTTACGAAACACGAAGGCAGCTTAATAATTTGTAGACTGCGTTGAAATGACGAAACGTACGGCGGAATAATTAATATGCATTTAATTAATAGTAAAAGAAAAAACCTTTTAATTTTTAAAACCCCGTCACTTGGCAGACGTTCATTTTATCCATCATGCGAGACTGACGTTTTGCATAAAATTCATATGAAACAATTTAAACTGAAACGGATATAAAATAATTAAAATACGAACATTCACATCGTTTTCGCTTGTCAAATGACGTTAATTTGATTGTACTAATCAACGGCTTTTGACACGCAAAAACGGTAAAAGGCGCGAATATTACTTTCCATTATTTCGTTCCGCGTGGCGAATTTAATTTTTTATACGAATTTTATGTTCGTTCCAAGTTGCTGGATAAAAAGAAATACGCAAATGTCAGTGTGCAATTTTAAACGCGACGCTCTCTTAATCTACCGTGTTTGAGCTTTCGAAAATTTCCACGAAATTATTATTTCAATTTTTTCGTCAAACAAGTCATTCAGACTCATTTATTTTTCATCCTCGTCGAATCTACATTGCTTGATTTATTTCGATTGAAGGATTATTCATAATTTATTTATCCGATCGAATTATATTAAACCGTGTCGTGTATAATTACAGCGGGATATAAGTACGGTATTTTTAGTGGTCATATTTCTTCCATGTGCGATTTTATTGGAATAGCAAATATCGCATAGATAAATGACGTTCTGGAAGCGAAAGACGTCGCAAGTCACAACAGCGTCGAGGCGCGAAGCGTCAAAGTGAATTTATGATATTTTCTTACTGTCCAGAATTACTACAAGACTTCGCTTGGCGGCACTTTTGATGCGAATCGTCCGTAACGCATTGCGTTCCTACGATGCATCGTATAGCACTTGTCTCGTGCGCGCTCTTAAACTAATCGTCAGCTTCTTTTGATCGCACGCGCTGGGTTCGTCAGAACGCCTTCCACATCAGTTCTAAACGGATTAGTAAATAAAGACACGTTGATATTTTTCGTGATTAATGTACTCACAAATCTTAAAATATCAAAAATGTTTATTAGCCTGCTCATAAAGTGCTGGGGAAATTATTTTATTTGATGGATGTGTATACACATGTCATTCAACGGTAATGCATTGAGATAACAAGGGTAGATGCAATTTTAATAAATAATATTTATTCGAATATAATTATGTTATTTAAATCGTTGCTTGAGAATAATTTATTTATTACCGAAGCATTTTTATGATATAAATATATGAAACGAAAAACTGAATTCTTTCTTCTTTTTCTTATTTGTATAAATAATAATCGATTTTCTCTTATATAATTATATATACACAACCAGTATTTTATCAAAATATTCTAAAAGTTAAAAACAAGCATTTATTCATATACATGTTTTTAATGTTATAAAATAATGCAGTTTACTACAAATAAGTTAAATAAATTAAATTATTAAGTGTTAATTTATATAATTAATGAATTATATAATTATATTCTTTTATATTACATAATTAAATTATTAAGTAAAATAAATTAATCAATTTCTGAATATAAACGTTCTATTGTATTGTAATACGATATTGGCATCTGTATTACGTAATTACGTAAACAAACGTTAAATATAATTAATTTAATGAAATTAGAGAAACAATAAAAATAAATTCTTAAAATCTCTAATCTATGAAATCATTAAAATTATCTTAAATTAATACTGTAAATATCAGACTTAATATGGTTTAACGTTTTTACAATATTCTTTATACTTTAAACGTTGTATTTATCATCTGTTTGGAATTATGTTTTAAACCCATATATATAATATAAGTTTATATTAAAATAATCCGTGTATATATTGTTACAATTAATGATTTAGATATTTAGATGAAATTAACTATACTCACATCGGAAGAATATCATTCAAGTATATTCCTATTGAAAATACGTTTTAGAATAGCTATATATAACATCTTATATAGGAAGTCAAATTACATTATGGTGTAAGAAATCAATATCATGTTTGATATAGAGTACTTATACATGATTCTTATATTGATATAATCTATGAGATACAGAAAAATACGTTAGAAAATTATTCACGCAGAGATTCGAACTCAAAATACTTCGCAACATCACTTGAAAATATTAATAACACGTCACCAAATCAACAGTTGATACTGAAAATAAAAACACTGTTAAAAATAGTATACATAAAAAAAGTTTATATTTGATTCTAGATATATATTTTAGACTTTGAATGTCAAATGTAGTTGTGCAATATAGTTAGCACATTTGACTGATGTTGCCAAGGCTTTCGGTGCTAATATCTGCGTGAATATTTTTTTATTTATTTAAAAACTATATTCTTACTGCGCGGGCACATATTTATTATTTTGTTTTTGGAATGTTTATACGTATACACATATTTTGGTAATACATCAGGATGAAATTTATTTATTTTATTTTGAAAAATTTAAAATTTCACTATATTTTTGATTGGATTTTTCTTTCAATGTTAAAACCACATATGGTGGCTTAAATAGTGACAGCAGTATTTTTGTAAACATATGTGACCTTATACAGTGCTGGACGATGATTAATTGCAAACTACTGGCTATTAAAATTAAAGATTCATTAAAATATTTTATGGAATCGAGATTTTTACTCGCGCGAAACGTGAGCGGCTTACTTCCATCATCTTCCGACGCTCCAGTATGAGAAGAGGAAGCTATGCGTCAACGAGATCGTTAGGCTGACGAATTTGAGACTTTTACGTTGCACCGGAAGTCACGATGGCGCCTGACTTCAAGAAATGCGCGTAGAATTCAGCTTATCTGTGCATCGTTGTCATTCGATACCAGTCAAACGCATTTCAACGTGGCAAATTTTTTTGCAACTACGAGGATATTTTTAACACTTTTGAATGAACGAAAGATGAGCATGATTAAGTATTCACAAAAATATTTTCATACAATCGTTTATACCAATTTAATGCATTACTAAATTATATATAGATGAATGCATTTAACTTTATCGATATCAACCTAAAATAGAGAATCACGATTAAAAATTAATTTCAACGAAGTCATTTTAAATTTGAAAGCAATCGCGTTGTTATTAACCGATTAGCCAATTTAGTGTATATTTTTTCTTGAAATTAATACAAATAAATATTTTGCGACATAATATTATCAAATTATATATCTTTATATATATCTTAGTCAGTACAAAAAAACAAACGCGTATTAATAAATATAATATAAATATATATATAATCAATTTAATATATCGTGTTTTAGTGTTTTATAAAAAATTATAATTGCAACGCTTAGTATTCTTCTTAAAAAACAGTATGTTATATATAACAGCCTAAAAAAATAATTTTTATAAGCAGAACGTTTACAAAGTAACGATGCGGCACAAATCGTTAGTGTCCTGTCGGTTCTTTCATGAGTTTCTAGTAGAAGTCTTGGTCGATCCCCTCGGCACCTTTCCGTCCTTCTTTTTGCCCTTCCACTCCAAGCAAGAGTTGGAACGCTCCTTCATCAATCACCGCACGATATACCACGTTTATTTTAAGTCACCGTGCTTTTTAATACACGCGTCATTACCGCTCGTGCCAGCAGCTTTGAGCATCATGCTACCCTGCATACCTATCGATATACTATGCAATACATGTTTTGTCTCGCGTTTTTCTTCTTTTTTTCCACATCGTATTAATATATTCGTAAAATTGCCCGCTACGTGTTTAATTTCTTCCCTCGAATTCGAATCATTTATATATATATATATATATATTATATATATATGTATATAAACTATGTTGGAGAATTATAATAGAAAATTGTTCATATTATCAATTATTTTGGCACTATATTTATTTTCGCAATGGAAATGTTTTTACTTCGTGAATTGTATCTGAATTTAAGAGGATTTTCAGAGTGTATAATTACTTCAGTTTAATTATCAAGCTGCTCGCAAATAAAGAGCTTTTGCTCGAGCTTTTTTGCCAATGAGAAAACAATGTATAAAATGCCTTCGATCTACGCGAGGGATTCGCAGTGAATCGTATAATTTATTCTCGTGGTGCGTCAATTTTTTCGACGGTGTAAGTAACAACACACAATCGTGGTCATCGTTTAACACGGAAAGATTCGTTACTCACGCCAGTTTCACTGGGATTCGGGATACGTTCAGGTTGCCCGACCACCCTAGGAAAATGTACGAGATCGCCGTTTAAGCCGTCTCGTCGATAGCGAACCTTTGGTATTTATTTCTCGTGAAATCGTCGAGAATATATATCTACACGCATTTTAGAATTAATCCATTCAAACTTATTGAAGCAATTTCAGTCTTCGAAACCATTTTTTCAAGCCGTTTCATCAATTTGTGTATAAATTTGCGATTTTGTTTACGACCAAATCGATAATTGCTTTTCGATCACGGAATACCGGAATGCGCGTCGCACTTGTTCACCGACCGAAGCATTTCGTTCTCCGACAAATTTGTTTGCAACAATGACGATGTTGTCGACCATAAGTGAATCTTATTAAAAATCTGGCGCTCTCGCTGGAAATAAGAGTAAATCGATTAGTTCGCGTGAGACAATAATGT
The DNA here is from genome assembly GCA_022817085.1 of Psilanteris sp. ZL-2020. NCBI lineage: Eukaryota > Metazoa > Arthropoda > Insecta > Hymenoptera > Scelionidae > Psilanteris > Psilanteris sp. ZL-2020. Next base: position 28,534 of record JABFQC010000198.1, read on the forward strand.
AGACAAACTGAAGGAGAACTTAGAGAATTTTAAGAGGGCCACTCTGGGTAACTGGTCGAGGCATATTGTCAGGACGATAATACGAAGGCAGAAAGGATGCGAATTAAATTTATGAATGCTGGAAAGCGCTGGTTGGCGGCATTCCACATGGCTTCTGCACCCGACACACTGAATTGTCGCTCTCATTAGCGACTCGTTCTCTCGTTTATTCTGCTCTCCATCTCCGTCGCCTCCTTTTCCTACGGCGATTCCTCGCATCTTTTTTCGTCGTTTATTTCGTCTCTTTTTCAAGCCATGCGTCGATTGATATGCGCGCTACGACTTTCGAATCCATTTCCAGAATCTCGCTAATCATGCTTTTTAATGAATTTCAATCGCTCCGCGAGATATCGTCATAATATAATTCCGAAATGGTTCTCGTTGTTTCGATCGGCCAATCGTCGTCGGGCAAGCTGTGATTAGGCCAAAATTATTGCGCCCCGTCTATCGCTGATTAGTTCTCACGCGTGCTTTATTCTCGGTCGTAATAAAGACGAACGAAATGTTTAATTCATGCAGATACACCGGCGACTAAATGTACCAGTTGTGTAAAGCGCCTGGAATTAGCTTTTACGATTCGATCCTTTTGAATGTTCTAACGCGAACAATCTGCTTATGATTGTCATTAGTACAAGCATTCGCACAAATTCCGTTCCTTGTGCATCACTCTGAATCGAAACTACTCTTTTTGTTGTTGTTTAATCGCAAGTAATCAGTTACTTAAAGTGCACAATAATCCCGAAAAGATAAGGAAAATGCACGTAAATGACAAAATATTTATCTCTGGGTGTGTCGAAATTACAAAATTAGCGAATCGTAAATCACGCCACGAAAAAAAATAGAATTTAAATTTATGCTCCTCATAGGCTAATACAATTGCCCCGCAATGCATTATTATTTTGTATTACGTGTAATTTTCGTTCGGGTCAACGTCAATTATTTCATTCGAAATAAAAGTACCCCAGTTGCGATAGTAAAATAGTTGATTGCATAAGAATTAGGACGCGTTTGATAAATGTTTACTTGAACGCCGGTACGGAGCAGTTGTTAATTGATTCTGATTAACTTTGACAGCACTTTCGCTGAAATTTGAATATCGGGATAAGAATTTCATCATAGCGTGACGCACATTCTCGTGGAGTTGCTATTATCTGGCGAACAAAAAGTGTTCGCACGCCAATATCGCAAATAGGTTAATCACAGACTTGTTTACAATAGCTGGTCAACGAGACAATTTCCATCTAATCTTTTGACCCATTCGTCGACTTAACCCTAGTTTTACGAACAGCTTTACGTAAGACAATAGACCGGACCTGAGTTATTCAGTGTGTTCCTAGCGTTAATTAGGCCATGCTTGTATGCTAATACGAGGACTAAGCCATGCTTATTGTCGTAAAGACTGACGGGACTTAGTTTGAAATAAAGGGCCTATCATGCATGTACGGATTTACATATACATATAAAAATGTGTAAGATTTGCGGGGTGTTAAATAATCGTCCAACGAGTTTCGTTTAAATAAGGTTACGTTTAATCAGTTCGTCATATATAAAGTGCATCCGAGTCTGCGCGTTGGTATCGATATAACGTTGAGCAAATAAAATGACAACCAATTGAATACCAATACCCATGCATTATGGTATTACGTAGTTAGTATGTACATGCATTAAGACGCGTATTCACACACGAGACTTCACGAGCGGCGCGAGCCAACTGGGCTATTTGTCTCGCTAATATCTTCCCTTCTCCTCTTCCTTCTCCTTCATTGCTTTTGGCGAAGTAGTGTAACAACGTTAACCTTTACCTACCGCTACAATACTCCAACCAACCTATACTTGCTTAACTCTACTTGTAAGCACCTACGTAAACAACTTGCCCCCCCCCCTACTTTCTCCACTTTTCTTTTTTACATGATGTTGTTACAGTAATCGTGTTTTTTGAATTACCAATTTGCGATATTTACACTAAGAAAAAAATTGGTACAAAAATTCCATATCTGTATTAAACTTAGTTTTTGAAAACACCAATATATATTTGTATAAATATATTTAATTAATATAGAAATTTTAAATGTTTCTATAAAGTATGATAAAATCGTTCGGTTACATTTATTGTAGATTGTGTGAAATTATATAATATACTATACGTAATAAATTTTTTCCCTCCGTGGTAAAAAAGGATAATTTATTATTGCATTCGGATATCATAAATTTTAATAGACGAAAGTGCGATCAAGATATATACTTTTGCAGTTTTACTAGATAAATCATCGATTCATCCGTAATACATCCGTTGTTTAACATGGCTGCAAACATATTACGGACAATAATTGCTTGTAATCATTCCGATGTATATTCATACTTTTCCTTATAAATTATGCATTAATTTTTCAAAAAAAAGAAAAAAAAACGAAAAGAAAACAACGTCCTGTCCTGTACTAAAGAATTAAACACATTTTGGGAAATGTTTGAAGCTGAATAAACCAAAAGCGACATTAATTAGCGTACATGTATTGTTTTCATCGGTTTAATTAATATGATTTATTAATAATTCGGAATATCCTTAGAAAGTAATATTCCGAAATGAGTGTAAATAATTAATAACGTATTGGTTTGCTTCGACCTCGCATCGGTACATTTGTTTCATCACCGACGTTTGAACTTTCAGAACAACGATATGGCGCAATCAAGATCACACTTAGATTGTATCTATCAACTAAATGGTTCTCGGGATGGATCCGTCATTCTAGCACAATTTAAGCGGCATCCGTAGCCTTCTCGATTGTCGCCTCGTTGAATTCATTCGTCGAACGATCAGAATGAACTGTCGATGGTCTGCAAATATTTCCTGTTCGCCGCATGGTTCGCACATTCGACGCTCGTATATACCAACAGACCTGCCGCTTCTTTGCCCTTTTTCGTATTCCTTCTGTATTTTATTTTTTCAACGACGTTCTAAAATTAATCGCACACCTGGTCAAGAACGCGATATGATCGCCGATCAAATTACATGGAAATCGCGCCACCTTTTTCGGCTTTTGGTTATTCCGGTTGCTTATCTGATCAAATGAAGGATGTTTTGAGTTTTATAATCGAAATATAAAGGAGGATTCAAATTAATAGGTGATAAATAGTACGAAAGTCTGCAAGCCTCCAGATATAAGTTCATATGCGCATAGAAATTGAAAACGGTCAAGATCGATGAAACTTGTTTGCCACTTTGGGTTGCATATTGTAAACGAAGAAAGTAACTAAACAAAAAAGTTCTACAAATGTTAAATATGCAATTGACCGAATATGAAATCAAAGATTCGTATCAAACATATTTTAGTATCCCCACGAAAAATTTCACAAAAAAATTACTGCTTAGTTCAGCATTTATAGGACAAACCGAAACCTACACTGAGAAAAATTTCTATTAAAAATGACCGTGCCAAAACAATACTGTGATGCGATGTTTGTCAACAAAGAATGATTACCGTTAAAGCACAGTAAAAATATGGGGAAATCGAAGTAATGTTTACGATATTTAGGGGTCATTTTTACGTGTTGACAAACATCGCGTCGGAATACTGTTTTGGCACAGTAATTTTTAAGAGGAATTTTTCTCAGTGTACAGTAAAATCATCTGTATTTTAGGTATATTTTAAGTGTACATTGTAACTGATAATTTGGTTAGTTTTACATTTACTGAACCAAACAGTGTTATACAAACCTAACCGCCTAAATGCAAATATTTAACAAATTTAAAGTAATAGAAAAATTAGTTCATCTCACAACGTTTTAACAGAATTCACCCACGAATTATAGATTCAAACAGTTGCATCGTCAAGTTAATGAAGACGTACAATAATATATATATACATCACATATTTTGCTTGTGCGAGATTTGTATACACATTATCGCATTTGCCTATGGTTGAGTGAGTTTACGAATCACCCTTAATGCAATGATGAGCAAGTCGGGCTTCCTTTGCAGTTTACCCGCGTGCGGTGTCTAAGAAGAGGAGTAAACCGAAGACGTTCGACACAGAAATGAACGCAAGTATAAAGCGGAAGAATATGCAGAGACTCGGCTTACATCTTACATGAAATTCGAGAGACCGGAATGATGTTGTCGGTTGAAATGGCATGCGAATATTTAATACGTCTACTACATATGCAATGATAAATATAAGATCGTAATGATCGAATGAACGCGCGTCGATACTTTGATATTTGATGCGTTGCACAATCACACGTTGAATCAATAATGCATGATCCCGCGCGGCGTCATCGAAAATGGCGTATGTGTAATGGCGCAATAGTTATTGCCTACACTGTTAAATAAACAGAATTTAAACGATTATACCATACAAGTCGTCAAAGGAATGCGCGATTTCAAAGTTCAAGAAAACACGCGATTATTTAAAGTAAGCTTGTTTCTTTCTTGGGCCGAAAAAAGGTCACCGAATATACGGTTCGCGTTTCGGATTGTCTTGTACGAAGTGACTAGAAATTGTGAATTTTGGATCCTATGACCTTGTTTTGTTTAAATGATTATTTTATAAAGCCGACGGTTTGTCATTGTACTTATAAAAAGAATATTTATCGTTTTAATAAAACATCAAAATTATATTGATCCCCAAGTGGAAATTTTTGAATGGCGCAATATTGTGCCAGTACTGCGAGCCATTCGCCGACCGTCGACAGCCAGGCATGTCGCAATACTGGGATGAAACGCCAATATAC
>JABFQC010000199.1:0-33278 GCA_022817085.1 Psilanteris sp. ZL-2020
ATTATGATAATTCATCGGTTATTCTTAATTATGTATTATCCTTGTAAACGAAGATATAAAATTGATTAAATATGCATCAACATAACACTACATACAAATTTACTGGGATATGTATTAGCAAAATTAATATAATTTCCAAACGTACCTTAAGCTTTTAAAGTAACGAACATTTTAAATTTTTGATTTACTAATATTTAGATTCTTGATATTAGTTATTTTATGTACATTTTATATTAGGCCGTTTAGTAGTATATCCATCAATCTTTTGATGTAGACATTCTATGAGCTTTAAGTTGAAAATGTTGAATTTCAATGATATACATTTATACAAATACGAATAATTTTTTCACCAGGAAAAGTTAAACGTTTAAGTTTTAGTATAACATTTAACAATGTTAAAAACAGTATTTTAACAATAGTTATTGCTCAATTAAAAATATTGACATCGTTATCAATGTTGTTTAATTCCTATTTAATGCAATGTTAAAATTTAACGTTTGAAAAGTTTATGCTCATAAATTGTAAATTAAATGAAATTTAACTTATCCTATAAAGTGATTAAAATATTAATCAATTAATTTTTTAAACGTTTTTTTTATCATTGCTTAGTATTGTAAAATTTTATTTCGCAATAGGAACAAGTAATTGAAATTAATTACATTCGATAATAAGAATTTTATGCAAATATATTATTTCTTGACTCAATTGCAATAGTACATGTTAATTTTGTTCCTGCTGTTTCTCATCCAATTCAGCATTGCATGTGCTTGTTTAGCAGTTAATGAAAAGCAACAAGAACAACTTGCTGAACAGGTAACAAATTAATAACAATTATTGATATAACTAAGTTGCAATAGTATTTGTGTACAATTATAACAATAATCGCTTAATATGAGTTTTGTGATAAATCTATCAAATATTAAGTCTATGTGTAAAATAAATAAAAAATTATTATTTGCTATAATTTTTTTTCAAATTTATTGTGCTTAAAATGTGAAGCTGTTAAATATTTCACTTATTTATAAAATTTGTAAGTATAAAAATATGATTTCTATAATTTTAGGGATGGAACCAAGTTAGTAAAGTTGACAAATCATTTTTGACAACAGTTCAAAAAACGTTTCAATGTTGTGGCTTTAATGGAACATCCTGCCAACCAGATGTCACAGAATTTTGTAATGTATATAAGGTGAATGGAAATCATATTAACAACTATCAAATAATAAAGTAAAATGGTTAAATTTGAACTTAATCAATGTCTATTTCTACAATTTGACATACACTTTAACATTAACTAAAACCTCTAAGAAGTTCTCAAATAATTTTATTTCAGATTAATTCCATATTGTGTTTTAATTTATGAATATTAAGTTTTAATTTATCACTTAATCACCTTGCATAATTGCATAATAAATAACATCTGCTGTTTAAGAAATATTTAATTCTTAACACACGTATGTTAGAATTAATTAATTATTAAATAAGTAAAGTACATAATGCTATATTTTTCAGACATGCCAAGTTACGAACGACTGTAAATGTCCGGATTGTATGCAAAAATTGCAATCTGTCATTGATTATGCTTTCAAACTATGTGGTGGTATCGGACTATTTTTCAGTTTTACAGAGGTAAACATTTTATTACTTTTTATGAGTCAAAATTAATCAAAATTTAATATTTTTCTTTCAATCTACATAATTAGTGTTTTGTAAATCTTTGTATTTAATGGTTATTAAAATATCAATTTCTGTCCTTACAAATGAATAGTATTCCATATGTTTTCTCTTAATATTAATTGCAATAATGCAATAACATAATATTGATGAATAATTAGAAATAAAGAAAATAATAAAATATTTTTTGTATCACAAATATAAAATAAAACATCACATATTTCTTAGTATGTTGTAACATAATGTAATAATATACCTAATAATTTAAATCTTATTTTAATTAAATTTACTTTCAAATTACATTAGAAATATTTTATAAATTGTTATTTATTGGTTTAAATATTAAAATTTTCAATTTTATTAAAACTAGAATAATGACTAAATAAATAGTAAAATTAAATTTTTTATTTTATTGCGATAATAGATTTTCTAGAGTTTATTGATTTAAACAGTTTTTAAGGTTTTTCATAAAATAAATAGATACATAATATAATTCCAACTTCATTAAAAGTTTATAATATATATTGAATATTAGGCATATGTAATAAAATTATTAAGAAACGGATGCTAAACGCATTCATTTAATAGATTCAGAAAGCTCTGCATTTTTTATCTGTCCCAAGTTTCTGAAATACGAATCATAAGTCACTAATCGATGACGTTTGTGTTGAAATTGTCATTTTCCATTTCATATTATTTCAAGATTTTAGACAATATTTTTTAATTGATAATCATGACTCACACGTTATTTGATGGGTTTATGGCAGATGTAGATAAAATAAGCATAAAGCCATCATTTTCTTAACAAAAGAAAATGAAAACAAAAAAAGAATTGTAATATTTAGGATTAGTGGGGGGGGGAGCTATTTTTGCGTTTTAGATGTATAATTTAATAATAATTAATCATGCTAATTCTAATAACAATTATATTCCAGTTTGTCGGCGTATGGTTAACAGTTCGTTATAGAAATCAGAAAGATCCACGAGCCAATCCAAGTGCTTTCCTCTAGTCAAACACCATCATCACGTCCCCTGCCTAATAAAGCTTTGTATCAAATGGTAAATTATTTTCAGAATACAGTCATATTAATATTTTATATTACAAACTTAAATTCATTGCAGAAATAAAAATATGAATATCCTTCAAAGATTATTTTAGTTTTTTTAAATAAATTAGCAATTAAAGCCTTCGAATTTCTAAAGTTTTTTGAACGTACAATTTTTAATATACATAATACAAATCGTATACAATTTATTATATCATTTAATTAATAACAAATTTTACTAATACGTGAATCTCGTATTACAATATTTATAATTAAAAATCAATACATTATTATAGGTGATTGCAGTATTTCTGGAACGAAAATATCAAAATCAAACGACTTGATACAGAAAAACTGCTGTAGAGATGTTTCCACGAGAAGATTATCACCGTCTAAGATTTCTCGTTAAAATTCGATCTGCTTTTTCCGTAGAATACTTTTCTTGGAAATACTCTCACAAATTTGCTGTGCATAGCCTAACATTCTCATAAAGCCAAAGAATCAATTCCCCGTTTCTATCTATATATTGCGTCAATAAGCGTTAAACAAATTTTCCAGTGCAATTTAAGTTGATTGTAAAAGGTATCGATTTCGAAAGCAAATTTTGATTAACTTTAGCGCATAATAAAAAAAAATTAATTTGAATGGAATATCAATAGTAAATTATGATCAACTATCCAAACGAATCATCAACGTTCTAAGGACGTTCCTTAATGGATTTGGTTTATCAAAGCTTACAATAAATTGATTACAATAAATTGTAAGACCTACGCAAAATATTTTAAAAGAGTGGACACGTTATGCGGACGTTTTGTTCTCTTAGGGTATGGCATTCTGTTTATGCTAGTTACGAAGATACTAGTTCTAATGCGTGCTCTAGTCAGCCAGTCAACTTGGGAAGTACACGTCATTGTAGATTATAATATATTACTTTTAACTTAATAAAAGTACAAAAGTCTCGTCACATTTATTTCTAACATTGGAGCGTGATTTTTAGAATGCCTAAACTCATCAGTTAGAAATCGATTGAATGAGCGCTATCAGTTACGATTGATCTGAACTGTTTGCAACGTTTGTTTACCAGACATCTGTGTTTTTCTGTCAAAATCATTTGATCTGGAAAGATTGCGCATACATATGTATATTATTTTTATCGAATCATTCCTATAAGATATAGTAGAGCTTACCTTTCATTAAGACTGTTATGTATATAATTTAAGCAATTTGATTTCGCTTAATTAATAAACATTTTTCTTATAATAAATTAGTTAATCAATATGATCTTGAATGTATCATAAGCCATTTGTTTTGAGTAACTGGTTTATTCTTAGGCGAGAAGATATATATAATGTTTATGTATATATAACATTTATGTACGAGATGCTTTTAATTATCCAGTCATATGAATTGGCCAAATATTATAATTTTGATATATTTTGTAATGTATCATTATCTCATGATCCTCATAATTAATAGCGAGTTACTATTGCTGCATTTCTCTGTCCACAATAATTTCCTTATACAGAGAGACGTCACCACACACATTATTATTGTTATTACTATATGCTGTAAACTGAGTGGTGAACAAGTATTTGACAACAGGCAATACATTTTAATTTCTTCCTGTGGATAAAGAGGCGAGTGCATTATGCTGTCATATATTTTTCGAATTCTGCATCGATAGCTATTTTTATTAATTAATTAGTCATGATTTGTCGCAGTTTTAATTTGTGTATTAATTATTAACTAACATGTAAAAACAAGAGGCAAAACGACTAGTCTTTTGCTTTATATCATAATATATTTAGTAACATAATACATTATAATAACAATTGAAATTTGTCGCAATAAAACTGATGGAAACTGCAACAAATTTAATGATAGCCAGTAAAGCGTTATTTTTAAATGTTCACCATATTATATACAATATTATAATTATAATACTAAAAAAGGTATAGTGTTTCGATTTTAAACAAAAATTGTGTAAAAACGATCAATTTTATTTACTTGCGAATAATTACATAATTGCAATTTTATAATAATAAATTGCAACACTGACACGCGTGATGTTTGTAAACATATTTTGGTCATTTAAATTAGTTTACAGCTCGTTTGTATTCAATAAATGACTTCCAATCAAATTTGTACGTAGTTTGTGCTAAATTTCATATAGGTTGTTAATATTAATAACTACGTAGTTATTATTAAATGAATATATTAGACAAGTATATATCATATATAAGTTAGAAATTTTATATATCAAATGTTATGGTTGTATGCAACATTTTTATCGAAGCACAATACTTGTTTTAGTAAATAAATTATAAATGCATGTATGTGTATATGTATTCGTAAATATATAACTGTATATATATGCGTATGAATGTATGTGTCATGGATGCGTATAAAGTTTATGCGTATAATGACAAAATGAAAATTATATTGTTATTACTAGTAATGCTATGTGTACATTGTATAAGAAAGAATTTACCAATTTAATTTTTAAAGATCGTGTAATTAAAATAATTAACATCGAATTGGTATTAAACAATGTGCTTTGCTTTCTGCATTAAGTAATCCTATTTTATTAATCAATATATCAGAATTAATCATGAATAACAATAGCGTTGATTAATGAAGTATGGTAAGCATTAACTACGTACATAGTATCATATGATACCATGCAAATGTAAACACATACATATTATAATTTAAATCATTAAATACAATAAATGCATTTAAAACTGAAATTCTCAGTAGATAAATATGGTTTTTTATGCATATAACATTTATATTTGTCGCATGACAATACAATATAACACAATAACTCAAAAAATAATAGAAAAATTCATAACTATTTTATCAAAATTATGTTAATTGCGTTGAAAAATTTTTGTATATAAATATATATAAATGAAATTACAACACCAGCATAAATAAATAATTAGCACATAGTTAACGTTTTAAAAATCATTTAATTTAACTTCAGATAAATTTTAATTTATTAAATAAATATGAAATTAATCAAGATCTTATCATTACCAAGTGGATGAAAATAGATACAGTAAATTTATCAAAATCTCTTTAAAGTAAGTCGATAATAATTAGATTATATTTATATATTTAATTAAAACAACTTGTTATTAATATATAAAACATTTCTGAAGATTTTAATTACCCTGGAAGGAAATTGGATTGGATAAGGACTCTATACTATTTTTCTTCGGATTGAACTTCAGTCGATACGATAAAGGTGTAATGTAATTAATTCTATTTTTACGGTTTTAGGTATTTCAAACCAGATTATCTTTGAAATAACTTCCGCATTGAAACATATAAAATCAGTTATTTCTTCTGATTATATATTTGATGATTACAGCATCGAAATTTGATTCAAGTATATATGTATTAATTAAAAAATAATTGATATTTATAATAACTTCATATGTAACGCGTTGCAATTAAAATCCTTAAAACAATTACATTCATTACAATAAACCGACAACTATAATTTAACACTATATAACTAATTATATCAGCATTATATAATTCACAGAACAAATACTGTTCAACAAACAGCGATATAATGATTTATCATAAAAAGTTTGCGCTTCGCTCTGAAAACTAATAAAATTAAAACGAATAAACTCATTAAAGCTAACAAAATGCGGTGAACGTACTAAACCGAGTGCAATATATTTATAACCTCGCAATTCATCCAGTTTCATGCGAATAATGAATTAAAGTCGCGCTTCTCGGCGTTATTTATTTCATTTGGTCTAAAACTGGTTTTAGGTATTCCAGTTCGTTATGTTTGTTTACAGTTAGAGCGGCTGTACGGCGCACGCAGATATATGTATTAAACCCGCATCACCTCGCGTTTGAACGCATTCGCGCTGAAAATATCAATCACAAAACCGCAAGCACCGAAACGGCGACGACCACTTGATTTTAATATTCCGCGCGATTCGGGAAAAAAATAATATCATCCTGCACACCTACAACACGAATCTCGCTCACTTAAGTTTATCGCTATCACGCTGTGTATATAACGCGTATCATTATATCCCGTGAATGTGACGAATTCTCATTCAAGTGTTGTTACACGATTAGTCAGTCAACTTCGGATTCTTCGACCGTTCGAACGATTTGTCTGCAAACGCAATAGACATTTTATAGTTCTGCGTTGCGTCGCGCAGTAGCACCGGCAATTTGCAATTCGTCCGACCAATAAAAGCCATCGCAAAATCGAATCCGAGTCGACGCTTATTTCTTCACGGGTCGATTGATTCAAAATACCGCAGCACCCTCAACGCAGGTTTGTTCCGTCTTGATTATAATTAAACGAATAACAATTGCCATCCGTGCGAAAAGACCGTACCGGTACGCCCTTTCTTTGTTTACATTGCGTTTAAACAAATCGATCTGTCCTTGTCTTTCCCGAGCACCGGTTCGACCCGCAGGATTCGCGCAACAATCGGACACCAATGAAAACACAAATTTGTTGCGATTGTTCACGACCTTTAATTTTCGTTTTGACTTTCATGTTTCAGGCAAACCGAACGATTAAACGAAACAATTTCGATCGTAAACCGCCGATGACTGCGTGAAACGGCGAAACATGAAGTTGACTATTTTAGTTGCAGTTTTGTTTTTTATTTTCGCAGCAAAGTAAGTGCGGGGTTGTTGAATTGAGGCAATGCACGGGGTTGTTGTAATGGTTCGGTCAACAATTTGCCTTTCGTGTTTAGATCGCATTTCGCAGCAGCTAACGATGTCGATTTGGAATGCACGCTGACAAACAATTTGAAACAGAAGATTCACGAATATCAGCCGGTGGTGGATCGAATATTGAATTCGGTTATCAATGGATCGTTTCAGAACAAGACCTATGAAGAGCTCGGGCGTTTCGTCGACGAGTTTGGTCCGCGGTTTGCCGGCACGCCGGCCCTGGAAAACGCGATCGATTACGTTTTAAATTTATCCAAAAACCACAGCTTGGACAACGTACACGGTGAATCAGTTAAAGTCCCACGTTGGATCAGGTAATTTTGAAAATTTCGAAACCGAATTTGTATATGTACTTGCAATTCAAATTTAAAACCGTGGTAAGCATTATTTCCGTTATTTACGATTGGTTAACCTTTTGTTATGCAGTCCTTGTTTAATCAACTAAGGCTTCTCGTTAGCGATTTACTCAGAATGCGATTAAGGATGTATTAGAAAAATGTAAATTGGAATTTATTTTAAAACGCATCAATTGTACGGTTTTGGTCATTTTTAACTTGAAATTTTAATTTTTAGCATTTTACTCCGGTAGGGTAGATTAATACTAATTGATTATTTTTCATGATTTCAATGTTTGTTCTTATATTTTAAAGAACATTTTATTATATGATATCATTTGATGTTTGATAATGGAATTCGAGACTACTGAATTTTCCGTGGTTAATGTAATTTTAGATAAAAAAAATTGATGTTTGACATTTTGGCTATGAATTTTATTTTATAATATTACAGATTTTGTAAATTATAATTTATGTAATCATTCAACTCATGCAGAAAATAATTGAATTTTTACATTTATTTTTTATATGTTTAAAATTATGATATTTGATTATTGAGTATTCGGAATTTTAAAGCATTTAAGACATTTATATAAAATGAGGAAAAATAATGTGCCATTAATTGTCTAAATTATATTGTGAAATTTCAAATTCTTGTTTGTTTTATTTTTATTAATTTCAGTTAACATTTGATTGAAAAACGTATAGATTGAAAATATCTTTACTAGGAATTATAACTATAATTTAAGATAAATTATTTAATAAATATATAATAAATTAAATGTATAGTACACTGAGAATCTTCATATGTATATGTTACTGTTATTTTTAAGAATTTGATTAAAAAGTTTAAAATGGAGCAAAACAACAGATTTAATTGTTTGGTTCTTGTTTTTTTCTTTTTTTATAAATATAAAAATAAATAAATAAATCAGTTATTTTGTATTAATGTGTTAGTATTACGTAAATCTTTCAATTAATAAATTACTAAGTTAAGTTGATATGTTTCAAATAAGGAAAATGTTTGTATACCTGTTGTTAAACCTCTACTAATTAAAGATATTAATTTTGAATGTAATCGATTATTTCATATCAAATCTCATTTATCCATCGTATCTACTTATTTGTGATGAAGCAAAATACATTACTTAGAACAATATCTTAAATGATAAAAGATTGTATAATTTTAAAAATTGTGGAATACAAAACATAAATAAATATTAATACTTTATAGCAATAGTACTTATGAAAAAGTAATAATCATGTTTTATTGAGTCAATCAAAGAGGTTTTTTTATAGATATATACAATATAATAGAAATTTTACGAAAATAAATTTCAATAGTATTTTCTACAAATATAAAATAAAATTTTAAAAACAAAACATAAATTTGTATAATGTGTAATAAAATGCAAAAATTAATGAAATATCCATATTAAAAAAAGATGTATAACAGTATAAAATAATGTTGTTTTTTGCAATAATACATGTTTAGTAATTAAATTTATTTAGTATTAAAATTTTATATGGTAAAAAAATTTAAGTTATTTTTGTATATATATTTTATCTAAAATATATTATAAATATATTTTAACAACATATTTTTATATACAATTATTGATGCATATAGTAATTTCGAAAGAGTTTAATTTAGTTTTATTTAGAAGTTTTATTCGGCACTAAATAGAGGTGATAACTGAGTGTATTTTACTGTTAGTGACAGGTGTGTACAACAGTCATTAAAAGAATGATATACCCTTTGATATTAACCCAAGTCGCTTTCTTGTTTAAATGTATGTTTTATGCATATATATGTAAGCATTAACACACTTCCAGTTTTACACACATATGCATAAATAAGATTTTGAGATAGACCATAAGGTCTGCTACTCATTGAACCCTAAATTATAAATTTCGTTATTCGCATGAGTCGAATTGGACTAAACAGGATTGACCTTAATCAATGTTCTTAGTCAGTTATCAATTTTGTTTGTATTTTCAATTTAGATATTTTAATATTTCAATTCACGGTCAATGTTAATAAAAGTGGAATTTCCTTGATGGGCAAACTATGTTGTCAAGGCTGTTTAAATTTAATAATCAAAAATAATACTTCAATTAGACTAAATTATGATTAACAATTTTATCAGTAATTGAGCAATACAAGGTGAAACTGTATTAAGTGAATGATCATATCTGAGATGTTAATTTCCACGATTGTTTTAGTTAAATGTTAGATTTTAAGAAGATATTATTAATGTGATTATATCACAGAAAAAAAGTATAGAATAAAATTATTATACTATATGACAATTCAATCACAAGTGTCATGTCTTTACAGTTTTTGTGTAATAATTATTTAAAGTTTTGTATCAAGCATTTTGCCATTCTGCGCAAAGAAATTAGTATAAGTATAGTCAAAATAATCACAGAGAAATATTATTCTATATTTTAAAATACATTAATGTACACGTAGAAAAAATTATAATAGTATTCAATTAATTTTCTGATGATATGATAAAATGTCATGGACGGTTAATTTAATGTTTTTTTCTGTTTCTTCTTTATTTAGGGTAGTACAATATTTTGCTACTAAGTAACACAATTATTCACGAAATTATATAAATTTGATATAGACTAGTATATATACTTTTTAAAAACTATTATTATTACAATTATGAAAAGATGCAACAACAATATCCTGTAGCACTCGATGACAAATTAATTACTGCTAATAAAGTTGAAATGAAAAAAAGAAATAATTTGATAAATAAACAATAAATAATTAGAAAATTTAATTGTGATTTTTTTTAATGTTAAGTAGAGTTAAAAACTATTTTATTTGACTAAAGTTATTTCTCCTTTAAACATACCGAGTTTTAAATTATCTTTTAACACGAACTTGTTTAAATCAAATGGTTATTCGTACCTTTTCCATTAATAAAAAATACTAAACTAATTTATACATATTATTATACAACAAGTTCCGAGTGATATCATTAATGAATTGTTAACATTATCAGAGGAGATGAATCAGCAACATTGTTACTACCCAGAAAGAAAAAAATGGCCATGCTTGGTTTAGGATACAGCGTTGGTACTCCTCCTGAAGGAATAACTGCAAAAGCTATCGTCGTAAAATCATTTGACGAACTGGAACGTCGATCCACCGAAGTCAGTAGCACTGCTTTTATTTTATTAAATCAATTAAACTAAAATTACAATTTTATTTTATTAAATTGTTTTAGACGAATATATTATATATATATTTTATTTTGTCATGATTTCCAGGTCTCTGGCAAAATAGTTGTTTTTAATCAAGATTTTATAACATACGGCAAAAGTGTAATATATCGTTCTCGAGGAGCTAGTGTAGCTGCTCAATATGGAGCAGTCGCTGTATTAATTAGATCTGTGACCCCAGTTTCATTGTATACTCCACATACAGGAATGATGAGCTACAAAGGAAATGTTACAAAAATTCCTGCAGCCTGTATAACCGTTGAAGATGCTGAGCTACTTCATAGATTAGCTAAACGAGGTTTCAATTTTAACATATCTATGTTTATGTTCTTTTATTATCCTTTTTTTAACTTTGAATGATCTCATTTATGTGTAATTAAACAATGTTGCAGGAAAAACCCTGGAAATAAACATTAAAATGCAGAGCAAGCAGTGTCAGGATGTGGAATCTCGCAATGTTATTGCTGAAATTCAAGGCTCTACTAATCCAGAAAAAGTTGTGATTGTATCTGGCCATATAGATAGTTGGGATGTGGGCGAGGGGGCTATGGATGATGGAGGCGGTGCCTTCATATCTTGGGGTGCTCTTGCTCTATTAAAAAGTTTAAATTTGCGCCCAAAACGTACTATACGGTATGAACATTAAAACATTCTGCTTTAACTTGTAATGTGTGTACTTTGTCTACATATGCCTAATTTTCTATTCTATGAATAATATAGAAATATTCTATATTTCTATATAATTATAATTTTAATTTTTATTAATTAATAATTTTTATTATAGAATATTCGATTCTAAATTCTATGAATATATTTATATGTTTATATATTTAAAGACAATAAATATTTTAACAAATTTAACTAATGAAAAATATTCATGGAAAAAATGTGTAATTTGTATTGTTATATTGTTAAATTATAAAAATATTTGTTTAGACAGTTTGATTAAAGTTTAATTACTAGATGTTATCGTTGTGCTACAATCGGATAACAATTTTAACTATGTGAATGAAAAATTCATTTTTTTTGCTTATAGAATAGATTGTTTATATAAATAAAAGTATCTATTGTTCATTATTGAAAACTATTTGATTTTATTAATAAAAAGTTTATTAGTTTTTTGTAAATTTAAAGATTAATAAAATAATTTTTTTATGTAACATTTTGTTGTGTAGAATGATAATGTGGACCAGTGAAGAAATGGGAATAATTGGTGCTAGAAATTATATCAAAGAACATAAAAAGGAAGAATCGAATTTGCAATTAGTTATGGAATCAGACATTGGAACTTTTCTACCATTAGGATTAAAAGTAACTGGAAATGAGGAAGTTAAATGCGTATTACAAACGATATTAAAGTTAGTATATGTAATTTTATTATTAATTAATTTATGATATATTTATTCTATTTAACATAATATATATTATAAAGGTGTATTTTTCGACCAATTTGATTAATAAATAATTGTAAATAATATATGTAATACATATCAAAGTATAATTTATAGTAATAATTTATTCTATTAGTATTAGTATTCTATTAGTATATTAGTATTCTAATAATAATAATTTATTTACAGAATGTTAAATCCTATTGGAGATCTCAAAGTTAGTAGTCCACAAGAAGGTCCAGATATAGATGATTGGGTTAATTCAAATATTCCTGGAGCATCTTTGTGGAATAAAAATGAACAGTATTTTTGGTACCATCATACTAATGCGGATACAATGCTTATCGAAGATCCTGCTATACTAGATAAAAATACAGCTCTTTTTGCAATTGTTTCTTATATTGTAGCTGATTTAGATTTGGATTTTCCAAGAAATAATGTATAAGCCTCTTATTCTATATTTAATTTAATTAAATTACTTAAATTTTAACATTTAACATTAAATTGAACATTTTAAGTGTATTACAATTTTATAGTATTTATTGTATTATATCGACTAATAAATAAACATTCCTCTTTTAGAAACGCTTTTTTATTTTGAGTTTTTCAAAGAAAAATCTATTTTCTTTTAAGAAGTAAAAATGATTTATACATTAAATATATAGACAAATTGTAATAAATCTTAACGTAAGGTGATTCATTTAAACGAAAACTTTCTCTTTCTATATCTACGTAAAGATAAATTTTCTGGGGTATTAAGTTGTTTGTTATCAATTTTTTGTATGATTAATTTTCAGGTTTTGTTATAGCTTAATGCCACATCTGTTATTCAACATCAGGTATGTGCAAAATAAATAAGTTAATATTCAAAAGGATGTAGATATTTTTTCCTTAAAATGAGAAAACATGACACACGAGTGACAGCGCTGGCGTTTATTTTACATTTTACAACTCACACGCTAATCCACACCAGAATTATTTAATACAAAATTAAATCATAATGCAAGTTTAATAATAATATTAAAAGGTTAATAAAATCTCTTTAACAATTTTGATAAATTTTGTCCTAATTTGTCATAATGCATTATATTCGTTAAAAAATTGAAAATAATAATATATTTACAATATATATTTCTTAATTTAATTAATATGTATTTAAAGTATCATAAAATATTTCCTTTATTATGGAAAATTTTAGATAAATGTTTAAAAATTTTAAAATTTCATTTCACGAAATTATATTTGATTAAATTTTAATACATAAATAATAAAAATTACGATGCTGTTTTTTTCTAATCAAACATTTCTTATATACAATTTAATTACATCCAAATAAACAAAATTCCATTAAATTCAATTAGTTGAAATTAATTATATTTATATCACACTGTAATTAAAAAAATACAATTTGACAAAATATACATAAATACTTCACTATAATAAATGAAATATTTTATAATACTTTAAATATATACCTTGTAATAATTGTAACATCTTGATTAAATGAAGAAATATATTTTGTCAAATCAAAATTCATTTCAGTTATTTATTAAATAATTCCGGTGCATATTCACGTGTGAATTATAACATGCAGAATAAGTGGCAACACTGTCACTCGTATGTCGCGTTTTCTCGTTTCGCGGTTTAAGATCAAAATATATGAAATATTTCAGATGAACACTTCCTATTTAAAATGGACATTTATGCTTCAAATATATATCTAACATTGTGTGCTTATTAAATAACAATGAAAATTTATTAACATTACATAAATACGTATCATCTGCATAATTGTTTATGAATTTATAAAAAAATTACAAAAATGAATCAGAATTAAGTACTGATTTATAAATTAAGCATAACAAACTTATAAAATAAACAAATAAGAAATATATTTATAACGATTAAAAAGGCTGAATATTTGCATTCACGTTAATTTAAACAATTTACGTTAAAATTGTAAAATCAAGTTTAATTTATATCATTAAAAAAAAAAAACTTAAATATAACATACAAACTGATTTTCTTAACGCAAAAGAATGGCCGTTAAATCGCGTAACATAAACATCCCAAAACTAATCCCCGTAAACATTGTATTTCCAGTTTTTATAACAAAGAAACATACATTTTTAATGAATATTATTCATATTTATCATTTTAAAAAAGGCGGGACTCGAACGATACCAAGTATAGTCGAGTACCCCCCACACTCTGAAAAGCGGTAGTGGGAGCGTACCCCCTCCATGCCCGACACTGCCGGTCTGACGTTGATGACAAGACGAAGTAGTCGAACTTGGTCAATGTACGATAGAGTGCCGCAAGCTTCGAATGTAGCATAACACCTTTACTTAGGTTAAGGACGCCGCAAAGCGCGCGAAGTGTATCAACATTTGTGCTTTCATACTTCAACCAACTATTTATATATTAGCAAAGCAATTTGCAGTTTTGTATAAACCAGTGTTTGTCAAATCTTAAAAAAACGGCGACTGTTAAAGAAGACGAGGACGGTAAAGGGAGGACGAAAAACATGAACAACTTTACCCGAATCGAAAAAATTGGAGAAGGAGCTTATGGTGTAGTTTACAAAGCAAAAGACACGGTTACGGGGAAAATGGTAGCCCTAAAGAAGATGAAATTAGTGCTGTAAGTTAATTTCTCAATAGCCAGTGTGTTTCGTTAGAATTAAAACAATACAGGAATGTCGCGTTAAGGCTGCCACTCGTCGCTTGTATGTTACACTTGTAACAAGTAATGTCATTGTGATTTACAGATTTTTGAAAATTAATGATTAATAGTAATTGAATTTGTTATAACTATTTCGGTTGTTTACTATACATTTTATCTAATAAACGTTAATATTTCTGAAGTTTATCATAATTTGGATTGTTTATCTTTGACAAATTTTATAAGAATTACTTTTAGATAATGTTAAAGTGTTTGTGTCATATATACTTATATAACATAAAAGTGTGGTAAATGCATATGTTGGTATTCAAACTTGAATAGTAAATTTTTAATTAATTAAAGTGTCAATACTAACTTGATTGTTGTCTAATGATCATTTGGAATTTGTTATTTTGTTAATTTACTGATGCATTTATTGTTCAAAATGTTTTTAAAATTTTCAAACTAATTCCAGAAATGTTTATGATTCATTTATAATCAAGATTCATGATTTCAATAGGCAAAGAATTAATGATTTACTTATTTAGTTTGAGATTTATAATAGTTTATTGAAGAGATAAATGTGTGTGTGTAAAGATCTGACTACTATAATATACAAGGTATATTATTAAGTAGTAAGGTTTAATCTTAACTAAAATAATTGCAAGGTTATGGCATCTAGTAGCATGTATGAAATTTTGCAATGACCCATATATACGTGTATTTAAATGATTTATGCTCACTTAATATGTTTACAAATAATCATATGATTATAATTCTAAAACTATTCAGTCAATGATTGATATAATAGCAAGGAGTAATACAAATAGATTATATTTATTATTATATAAACAATAAGAAATATTAACATATTTATATAAAATTTAATTATTGGATTTAAAAATATAAAATAATCTTTCAAACATTTTGATTGAAAATGTGTATTTAAAATATTAATAATATTATTATTTGTTTTACAGGGATAGTGAAGGTGTGCCATCATCTGCAATTCGAGAGATATCACTATTACGTCAACTTCATCATCCAAATATTGTACGATTATTTGATGTTGCTCACAGTAGTGGATTTCTCTATCTTGTCTTTGAATTTTTACATCAAGATTTACAAAAACTCCTTGATAGTGTTACAACTGGTCTAAGCTTACCTCTCATTAAGGTATTATATTGTTTTATTAGGATTTCATATTAGATATATGAGTATTAAGTATTCCAGGATTTAGTATTGCTTGGAGAATATCAGTGACACTAAAGAATATATTATCTCAAACACAAATTGTATATATAATATTTTTATATTTTAATTTCTTATATTATTAAATAAATAATTATCAATAATATTAAGTTACTATTAATTTATGTTTAATATTCTTGAGTAAAGTTTTAAAGTTAAAAAAAAATACATTGTATTCCATAAAAATAAACATTATATTCCTGATACTTATAATAAATTTTTAAACTTGTTCATTAAATTATTATTCAATTCTTACCTTAAGAATATTAAATTTACATATTTTAATCAATTTTTTGTACAAGAATGAAATTATGTTTATATTATATTATATTATTTTAAAATTTGTAGAAATATCTTGTTGATTTCTGTTGATTCAATTGATTGAATATCTATAAAAATGATTGAATACTTATATGTTACATAATTTTTACATTATAAAAACAGAATATATTATTATTTTCAGTCATATTTACATCAACTGTTAAGGGCCTTGGCTTTCTGTCATTTACAATGCATCCTCCACAGGGATTTGAAACCACAAAATTTATTGATTGATTATAAAGGCCATATTAAGTTAGCGGATTTTGGTCTGGCCAGGATGTTTCAAGTACCGCTTCGAATATACACACATGAAATTGTCACATTGTGGTATCGTTCCCCTGAAATTCTTTTGGGCACAAAATTGTACACAACAGCTGTAGATGTTTGGAGTCTTGGATGCATTTTTGCCGAAATGGTAACATATTTCTTTATATATCAATAACGCATTAAAAAAACATTTCTTAAAAATTGTAATTTAAAATTATTCAAATAATAATATGCTGTTATTTTGTAAACATATATTATAACAAATTTAAACATTTTATAATGATTTATACATTTTAAACTTGAAGTTCTTATAAATAAATAGAAATTATGAAATTTTATAAATAATTTAATGCTGAATTATTGCAAAATGAAAAAAAATAAATAAAATTGACTGAAATATATATTTTCCATTTAATTGGATAATAAATAAAATTTGATTTAAAAGAAAAATATATAAAATTAAATTTAAAAAGAGTTTAATGAATTATTTTAAATTATTATATACTATATTATAAAATTATTTTATATGAAACTCAAATTAATAATATATATCAAATTTATATTTTAGGCAACAAAATCTGCATTATTTCCTGGGGATTCAGAAATAGATCAACTTTTTAGGATATTCAGAACAATGGGAACACCCGATGAGAAAGTATGGCCAGGTGTTTCTAATTTACCAGATTACAAGTCAATGTTCCCTCAATGGGAGCCATGTGATTTAAGAGAAACTTTACCAAATTTTAGCGAAGATGCTCTTGATTTGATTAAAGTAAGTGAATTTATATTTTATTATTTAAAATCATAATTTGTTTTATTGTCGTATAATACACAATCGTGTGATATCAAACTAACAAAATGTTTTGATTTATAGAAATTATTGGTTTATAATCCAAATGCTCGGATATCAGCGCTTGATGCGCTCAGCCACCCTTTCTTCGAGGATGTCAAACTAGTGCCGCCGCCATTACAGAAAAAAGACTGAGTAGAATATTAATAGTGATTTATTAATACATTTTGTAATATTTTTATAAGAAGTCGAATGTAAGAAATTTGTAAGATAACGTAATACCTTGTAACAACTAAGAGTACAGACGCTTTAATAGAAACTGTCCACTAAAGATAATGAAATATTTAGGAAATATAATAATTGTATATTATTTTGTATTGTCTATTAAAATGATAAAACAGTTATTATCATTGATAACTCATTTATTTGTCTATCATTGTTAGTTATCATTTATAAATGCATATTTTACAAATTTTGTAATTGTTTGATTGTATTGATAAAAAATAAAATAAACAAAAAAACTAAAAATTTATTTTCTAAAGATATTTTTTATTAAAATAATATTCTTTTCCATTATTATGTTTTAATATAGTGTTCAAGTGTTGCATATTGAAGATTTTGAGTTCTGATTTATTATACAGGTGTTATATTTCTTGTGAATATTACAAATTTTTTTTACTATATAAAATTTAATTTAACACGTGCCAAAGCTCACATATTTATTTATACATGTTCGGAATGAAATTAAATAACTTATCTATCAAAATCTTAGTAAGTAACCCGAGGAGATTTTTCTTTGTTAGAATTGCTTTCTTTAATTTTGTTTATTCTTGGTGATTGTTCCACTAAAAATTGTTTCGTCTTGTCTGGCGATCTTATTAAACTGGATCGAACTGCCTGGGGTGTTATATCAGAATGAGCTATTCTTGTGCGAATGCGAGTTGGAGTCGAAGGTGGTGGCTGAGGTTCGGAACAACCCTTTGGTTTCGGACTTTCTTCGGTAATTCTTGCGAGATGATGCATCTAACAAAGTTATTGTATATTTAAATACTCCATTTAAAGTTCAATCTGAGATGTATATATACGTATTGATGTGTGTGTAGATTGTTAAATATAATTACATTACATAAAATTTTTATTACAGTTTTAATAAGACTGACCTTCAACTGATACAGGCTGAAAGGATGGTGTAACGATGATGATACTTCAATTAACCGTGCTATAAATTTGTTCTACCACGTGACTTGCCTACTTCAAGTGTCATATTTGGCAATTCTACTTACAAACAATGGACCACATATGCAAAGTGCCAAATTATTCAGTTTTATTGTTGATTCGTGTGAATTAAACAAAAAGCTAATGACTTTATCGTACAAATATAATACTTATATAAACAACGCCTTCAATATATATATATATTTATATCCAATACTTTAATAAACATATATATATTCGTATGACAAGAGACTTATTCGCATGATGTGAAACTGCATTTGAATTGAAACAAAGTGACAAACGCGAGTCTAAATTAGGATGGCCGAGAAGTAGTCGTGCAAAAATAAAGCGCAGTGTTGTAATATTTAATTAACAAAAGGATGTTGTTATTATTTCAAGTATTAATGAAACAATACATAGTTGATTAAAATTTATAAAGTTCAGTAATCGCACATAGTGTAGGTACATAAATATCAGTCAATATAATACCTATTATTTATACGCAATATTACGTAATTATGTAGATACCAAGTATTACACATATGCATATTCAATCGAACCGATAATATGAATTCAATTACAAGCGGTGCAATGACTCTGCACTACACAATTATATATAGATAACTTTAAAAGAGATTTTCGTATCATACAAACAATCTTCCCTTCTAAATCCGTCGTATCGAAATCCAAAAACACGTTTCATTTCACGTTCCATCATTATGTTCACTTTACCTCCAAGTTAACGTACCTATCTATACCCATGTGACTCATTTAAATCCTCCTCGACTTTGCTTTTGATATACTTTCCAACTGCGCAGACTCTTACACGGCTACGATCTAAGAAACGGGAAATCCTCATGATCGATTATCTTAATCTATATATATGTCTTTGTCCATTCAGTAGAAATATAATTACTTCAACCCGTTCCTAATAATTAAGATAATTGTTGATCAGTGCAATAACAAATGACAATCAGTTAATGCAATTCCAGACAACTATAACCGACTATGGGTTTCCATTGCGCGTTTAGAGTACAACTATTATTTACACTTTCATCTCGCAGACTGCATTGCCAGTAAGAAATATACATACGCAAATCAAATTGTCACAGACCCGCGCCTGCGAATCGAACACTCGTCTGGAATCAACAACGGTCACTTGATGTTTCGCCGTCGAGGCAATTGTAACGTCGTTGTATTATCGGCGATAACAAATTGTAAACGGTCAATGGCGAACCATTCGTATTCAAGTACATAAGCAAACTTTGTCGACGCGTGACAGTATTGCCGAACAAAATTTCATCGAACCGAACGGTTGCCGGCACAATATCCGATACGCGCGCAGCTTTTGCCCGCTACGTCTGGCCATTGTAACAATCATTCTGTATAAAAGTTCACATCGAGTGTCAAGGTCAGAATGGGACTCCGAATACTTGTTTGATTTGTAACAACACCAAGACTTCGGTTACAATAAATGCAAATTGCGATATGACATTTAAACGTTCGTTTCGGCTCACAATTCCCAGTACTATATATATTCGCTTGTAAATATAAATGGACAGTTAAGTTTTGACATTGCGAGGACCGTCGGCATCCGGGCGGTGGTGGTTCGGCCAATCCTGTTATGCGATAAAAACGGAGCGATGCGTGTAAAATTTATCAAAACGTCCTGCTTTCGGCGCACGTCCTCGTACAAAATTGCTCTCCAAACAACCATAGCGTACGTGCGTTAATTTTAATTATTTGTTAAACATGATTAAACGTCATCGTACAACGGGTTTAATATGTGAGATGCACCGCGCAATGATCCGTTACTTGTACCGACGTACCGTGACGTTTTCTCCCGATACAATTGATTGCGTGATATTTTCTTATATATAACGTTTTCGTGTGTATTACGTTTTCATATAATTAGCCTCCAAACGTGTCAGTTATTGTTTGATTAACGAAATGAATTACAAAGTACAAAGTTGATTACAAAAGTGCGGCTTGTTTTTAAACACGCGCGCGAGCTGCAACTATTGATGAAGTGCGATAGGGAACTAATTGGATTGGATTTGATGTTTGAAGTTAAGGTTCGTCTTTTGACAGAACTGGAGTATCGCGTTTCAAAACGTTCGAAGCGGTACAAATAAGCGAGCGCGGTAAATGTTTCTAAAATTATGGAAATGGCGCGGTATATTTAAATTCTGACTCGCGGAGGCTTAGCATATGAAAATAAGCGTGGCTGGTTAATTATTTGAAAGGATGAGTAATACGATTTCCATGCGATCGATGCGCGACGTAAAACTAAACGGACTTGTCAGCCCCGGATCGATGAGTTTACGCGCAAAAAGTATGGAATATGGGGCGCAAATTTTTTTTTTTATTTTACGCAGAGTCAACGTTGATTAGGCGTGGATTTTACATAGAATCAATGTGGCGATGTTGCGGTGGAATGAGAAAAAGTGCTCGAACGGAAATTCACTTTCGTTTAATTTGAATTGTATATTATTTGTTGGTAACTCCGGTTGGTTACAGGTATGCAATTATTAAAGACGAATTTAGAGGTGAATTTAATTTCATTTGTGGTAGGTGAATCCGTTGCGAATGAACAATTTAGTATTATTAGGTTATCGAAATTTGTTACAAGTTTTGTAATAAATTGTATTAATTTGCAGTGTAAAATTGATAGGTAAATTTAATTATTTGTTTAATTATACTATAAGATTATATTTTAATAGTTTGTATATTAGTATATATGAATAGCAAAATTGATGTATAATTTAAGAAACATACAACGTTCCGGTACATTTTTAAATTGTAATTTTTCAATTTAATACCATTCGAATTTTATACATACATATGTTTGAAAATTTGTCGAACATGTATTATAAATATGATAATTTTTTATGAAGTTTTTCTTCGTGTTCATGAACGTTGAATCTATGTAAAATACAAGTTTATTTCAGAACTATCCCAGCAACCATTTAAACCGATTAATTTCTTTAAAATTAACAATTAATAAATATAATAAATTAATTATATTGTATACATATATGTCTTAAACAAATTTACAAGTACAATTTGGTATACAATACAAATTAGAAAGTTACAATCTGACATGCAATTCATATTTATTTAATTATTTGTCAATTGAATTTGTTAAATCGTTCACTCCCCACTAGGATTACAATTTCCCAATTTTCTTAATCTACACTTAATTTTAAGTACATTATTATACGTTCGATTCAGTTCATTATTCCAAGATTAATTTTTAGAATCCACTTTTAAAAAGTACCCTAAAAATTATGTTTCTCATTAAATTCAACATTTTCTTCAATTATATATGTATCATCGCTATATCGTTTTCGATTCCGTACATTATACTTTTCTCATTTCAAATAACAGTTATTATGAAAATATATAACAAAATCAGGTGAAATCGGATTCCGATTGCTGGGACGTAAAATAGTCGCAAAATCTACACGCAGCATAATTTTATAACACGAATTACCACACTTTTATAGCAATCCAAGCAAACCAACTACATACCTTGATAATTGTTAAGAGAATTACTATACGTTTATAGCAATTTTTTTTATAATTTACAATTACAATTTTATATACGATTGTTTCATTATTTTTCTATACGATACCCTATTGCGTAGAAAATGTATTCCAATGTTTACCACACCTTATATCAAACATTACTGTGTCGTATGAGAAAAGTTTCCTTTTATGAAAGAATACACATTTTGCATTGAATTTCTACAAACAATTCATGATTTAGATTACATTAACGATAATTATTTTCATTTTCAATTTAATCATTTTATCAGAATAATTATAAAATCCATAAACTCAAAACTATAGACTTTACGTAAAACTCGAAATTTATAAAAAGAAAATTATTAACTTAAAGTAAAATTCTTTAAAAGGTTTAAAAATTGCCTTACAAAGGTAAATAATAAACGAGGCAAGGCGCGCGTCACACGTTACCCCTAAAAATATGTTTTTAGCAAAGCATTTTATCAATTATAATTAAAAATTATTTAGAAATTCAACCTAAACTCTACTTTCCGTTGCACTTTGTCCCCTCCGTTCTTATAATCTCAAAAGTACAGTAATTTTCAAAACCCTCGTCAAGACGTGTGTCAAGATTACAGTAATTTATGTTATAACTTTTGTCCGCGTGAACATTTTACTATAATAAACGTTGAGCCCCGCAAAATATCGACGTAACAAACGGCGATCAGACGTGGATCGCACGTGGCGTTCGCGTCAGATCCGCGCAGAACGTAAGTTGAATATTTCAAGTTGAATATTACAATCAAACATTTACAATTGCCCGTTGAAAGTGCGCCAACGTAAATAAATTTCGTCGCGATTAACAATCTTGAAAGGATCGAACGGCGTTTACGCAAATACACGATACAAGCCGTACGAATCGAAGACAGCGTATTGCGAATAAACATTCGTGAAAAGGACCGGAATCGGCACGTCGATGGAGCACGTCGTGCAATAATTTTGACGTAATAAAAGCCCGTTCGCGGGATTATGCGGCTGTATATATACACTGAAAGAAATATTCCTGTAAACTTTACCAAACAATATTGTAAACATCGGATAAAGGAAAAAGATGTAAATAAATACCTGAAAATATTATTATTTTTATCAGATTGTATGGTAATTTTTATCACATTTATTGAAGTTGTAACCATAATTTATCATATTTGTTTACATTTTTTTCCCTTTATCACATGTTTACAATATATTATGGTAAAATTTGCAGGATTATTTCCTTCAGTGTATATATAAAAATGATAAAGCTGGAATTAACGACTAATTTATCAGACTATACTATCTAGAAAAAAGTTATATTAAACATTACTATAAGTCTGGCGTTCCAAGGATATCGAATCAAAAACAATGCAAAAATACTATACTATACTAAAGTAATTTTTGTAACACCATACCGTACTTTTTATTATAAGATATTGTAAAAATTGTTATAACATTTTTGCACAGTACAATATCATATAAGAAAATTTACTATATCTTGTAAGAAAATTAACTATATCATATAAGAAAGTTTGCTATAAAAAAGGTATAGTAATTTCCGTAACATTCACTGAGATATCCTCAGAATGCTAGAAGTATAGCAATTTACGATATATCTTTTTTCTACGTGTATGATAGCCACAAACTGTGGATTTCAGAGAGGAACACTTATGTGTGTCTCCTCATTTGCACAATTGTATGCTTCATAACTAATAATATAATAAAAAAATACAAGAAAAACTTTTTTATTATTCATAATCGATATTTGCGTTTCGTTCTCTAAAATTGGTCATTAATTCCACCTTTATAATTTAATAAATATATACAGACGTTAATCTGAAAAATGTATATATATAAAAATTCGGAAACTTCGTTTTCGATTCCGGTCGTTTTCAATCGTGCCGATATTGAAATCATTGCCAGCTAATGGTCGCAAATGCGTTATATATATTTTCATGGGATGAAGTCAACCGGGCGACCTAGCATTCTTGATTCGGATTCTCGTTCTACGTGGGCAGTCCGTTCTTGCCGAAGTTGGTCGTGGTGCCGGATGGACTCTGTGGAATACAACGTGTATATTTCTCTTTTTTTTTCACTTTCGAATGGCTTATTAACGTGTTTATCACGAGTTTTCGCAAACTCTTTCTGTTCCTGAATATAGTCATAGAAGAAACATATAATGTTGACAGAAATCGTTGACATCGTAGGTCATTTTCGCTGGTATATTCTTATATATATATACACTGCTAGAAAAAAGAGTCTTGAATGTCACATTTTGAAGACGCAAAGTGACTGATTTTAGTCACCAGCTGTCTTAATACATGATATTGATTAAGACATTTAGTTTTAATTAAGTCACTTTGTGTCTTAAATAATACACTGAGAAAAATAAAACATCAAAAATTATTGTTTATAACACTAGTTTGGAGCTATATGATACAAATCGTCAAAATTTACTGTTTTTAACAGTAATATATTATTATAATTCAGTAATTTTCTATGTAAATAACTTGATTTTTTGCTGTTAAAAACAGTAAATTTTGACGATTTATATCATATGGTCCCAAACTAGTATTATAAACAGTAATTTTTCATGTTTTATTTTTCTCAGTGTACACATATATTATATATTTTTAACAGTGTATATATAAATTATTGTATAGAATAATTATATATATCATTATATATAAATATATGCTTTGAACGTGTCAAGCTTGTTATATCAATGAAAGGGAGACCAAAAAAAAAATCACGAAACAAAGATGTTACATGAATCATATATCCAAATCAAAGGAAGTCATCAAAAGGTCCTTTACTTGGGACTGCATAAGCTCAGTGAAGCTTGTCATGCAAAAGCGATTATAATTGTGCATAAGTGAAGCACGAATAGACCTAAATTCTATAAATAATATTTGTTGTCAGTCTAAAAACAAATTTGTCGTAATTCGTATATTCTGTGCAATAAATTTGACAATGCCTGGTAACCTCTTTAACATGGCATTTACATTATTCGACTGGGTGGCATACGAGCGTCGCTATTCCTGCAGAATCTTATCGGAATATGATCGTTGATTTTTTTTTTTTTTTATAATATATAAAATATTAATTAATACAAACTAAACGTACTAATTGGCGATTACTTTTACTTGTCAACATAAAATTTATGATTACAAATGTTTGAGTTAGAAAATTGATGAAAAAAGAAAATAAAAAGTTACGTTGATTTCGCACCTGTGAACCACTGCCACTAACGCTTTCAGCGTTGGAACCACCCGTCTGTTTGAGGTAGCCCTTG
Organism: Psilanteris sp. ZL-2020; assembly: GCA_022817085.1. Lineage (NCBI taxonomy): Eukaryota > Metazoa > Arthropoda > Insecta > Hymenoptera > Scelionidae > Psilanteris > Psilanteris sp. ZL-2020. The sequence continues at coordinate 25,767 of JABFQC010000199.1, forward strand.
TCGTTGAAAATTTTCTTATCACCACCGCCGGGCTTGTGCTTCATGTTATCCAACGAACCAATTTTGCTTTCTGCCTTGATATCTATCTTTTGCGTCTCGATCTGCGAAATTAGAATGCATTTATGACTCTTTGCCTATTCTCATTAGATATTTAACTCGAATCAGTTTTTTTGTTTTTTTTTGTCTTATTTCTGTGGCAACTGATAAATAGTATTGATAAAGACGATAGATTGAGTTTGATTATTGATTCAGTTGTTTTGTTCAGTTTGAGTTCACGGAGAAAATTTATATTCAACGATTTACTATATATAAAAATTTCTATTAAAAATTACCGTGCCAAAACAGTACTTTGATGCGATGTTTGTCAACAAAGAATGATTACCGTTAATGCGCAGGAAAAATATAGGGAAATCGAAGTAATGTTTACGATATTTAGGGGTCATTTTTACGTAATTTTTGACAAACATCGCATCAGAATACTGTTTTGGCACAGTAATTTTTAACAGAAATTTTTCTTAGTCTATATATATCAAAAGTAGGATATATACTTGAAAATACAATAAAAGTTACTATATAATGTATTAAACTTGTGAACGCGCACTATGTTAAATTCAACTTAAGTAGACGATTTTAATATACGATATATAGTAATTTTTATAGTATTTTCAAGTATAACCTGGTTTTCATATATTAAATAGTAAATTGTTAAACATATGTTTTCGCTGTATATAAATTACTATATCTTCTGGCGTTCGAAAAATATGTTGAAGAATATTTATATAATAATTTAAAAAATTACTACAGCATTAAAGTAATATTTATTATATGATACAGCAAAAATGTGTCAAAATCCTTCAACCTTTATTATACTATAAAGCAAATTTTACTATATATAAATAATCAAATTTGTCATTATGGTATAGGAATTTTCTAAAGATCTATTGAATTACACGGCGAGAAATATGATTGAAACTTTACTATAAAATATACGAAACTGACCCTAGATAAAACAAACTTCCAATTTATCTCGAAAATTATGGTAAAAATGTAGCATAAACCAGAAAGAAAATACTATGTTTATGCCACTATTTTACTATAATTTATTATACAAATTTGAAGTTTGTTTCGTCCAGGATAAGTTTCGTTTATGTTATAGTAAAATCTCAATTATATTTTTCTCCGTGTAATCTACCAATGTCAGAAGGTATAGGCAATTTATACTGTAACTTTTTTCTCAGGTAAGTATTGAAAACTAAGACTTCTTAATCCAAGAAGAAAAAGAAAATTCTAAAAAAAATTGTTGAATTGTGTTTTACTGATCAAAGCACCAATTATAACAATTGCGTTTGATTGCATTTGTTTTATGTAATTACATTTGAAGATAAATTGCAAAAGTTTTGATTTTATTAAGGGTATAAAAAACATGCTCATATCATACCAATATCATAGCTCATTGATGATCAGTTCCTCCATTACTTAAGTTTAATATTCGTACAATAACATAATAAAAAATGATTCTAATTAACATTATATATATACACATACAAGTGTATCCATTTTTTTTCCTTTTCCATGACATTCTCAAATGTCAAATGTTGCAGTATATCTACATTTATTATGCATACAGTTATACCGCAAGTCAAATGCAATTTGACATTTGTGTAAAATGTCCTTCATCTATATACATTCAATTTAGATATTTTTGCTAATACTTGATACTTAATTCAGATATTTAGAGTAACTGTGATCTGATATTAATAAATCACGTGAATCTTATTGAACTAGAAATAGAAAGTTGTAAATCAAAAAATGAAACTGACAAATTGAAAGAGATGCGTGGATAACGAGAAACGTGCAATAATTTGTGTAAATGAATTGTTCCAAATACTTACGTGTTTCGGTGACTCTTGCGGTGTCTTTGGTTGTGTCGTTGGTGACTAAACATCAAAATATAATGATGGCAGGTTAATAATGATCAACCGCGCGACATGCGAGGATCAATTAAATTCATAAAGGTTTCAATGACGTATTTCTTCGTGTGATATTAACGAGGGTCTTTTAATTCAACGATTAAAATCAATGTTACTGTATTGACTTGAAAAATTGATCTTTACAAACATTGAGATTCATTTTGAAGACGCATTCCATGTTAACTAACAAAATTCAACTCAGTCGTATATAGCAGTCATAAGTCGTATCGTATGTCTAAACACAATTAAGTACTATTCAATGGACATGACAGAGATAAAAGACAATCAGGATATTAATCAAATAGAATTAAAAAAACAAAGAAAAGAGTTCCAAATATGACATGCTACGTTAAAAACGATTATTTATTCAAAATAAGAGCTTGCCTAGTTCTATTCTCAAAATAAGCATTCCGGATATTAAAATGGAATCAGTCAAAACTATTAGAACGGATTTGTCTATTGCAACACCGAATGTGGTAATTACCTTAACGGCGCCCCCTCCCGGCACGTGCTTCGCGTTATCCTTAGATCCGACTTTCGGCTTGGCTTTGTCCTTGAAGTCCAGCTTAACGGTCTCGATTTTCTTATCCCCACCGCCGGGCTTATAAGTGGCATTTTCCAGAGAGCCGACCTTTGGTTTAGCGTTCCATTGCAATTTCACTTGTGTTATCTGTATGAAAACAAGAAGTTAGATTCCGAATCAAGCAGCACAATTCTGTTATTAATACAAATCGATAAAAACGATTTAATTGAAGATATTGGACCATGGGGAGGGGGTTTACTCGTTAATCGTTTTTAATCATTTAATTAGGAATGGATGAAGGATTAGATGGTCGCGTAGGACAAACTCATTGATTACTATTCATTTGTCAAATTTTATCTGGATTTAGATTCATACAGAATGAAAAATTGGCTTTTACGAGTGTCATAAATTTGGAACTGGAGGGTTTTCAAGAAATTATGTGAGTCGTTTCGCTGAATAGGAGTTATTAAATTATCGAGATAACTAATGGAAAAAAAATCATTATCGCAGTAGCCGGGTTTCGACTTAGAGTTTAGAATTTAAATTGTAAAATGGACACAAGTACTATTTGGATATAATATATAAATTGTATTTAACTGTGTCTAATAGCAACCAATAACTAGCCAGTTTTCAGCACGCAAAGAATTGTATCTAATTGTATTAAATTGTAATAATTGGACATATATATATTTACAATTAAATACAATTATTACAACGTAATACAATTTTATACAATTCATTGTGTGCAGAAAACTGGCTTCTTATTGGTTGCTATTGGATACAATTTAATACAATTTATACATTTTTGTCCTGATTGTACTTGTGTCCATTGTGTCCACTGGATAACTATTACTGGGCTACTGGGTAATTAATATTCATTGATTGTATACTAATAATATTTAGAAGTTGAATAAAAAATAGTTTTTTGAAAGTGTTCCGGATTTGAGAACAGATGGTGACCAAGAAATTATATAAGTAATTTCACTTTACAAATTAAAAGGAAAAATAGGTTTTTGGAAGTGTTGTGAATTTGAGACCAGATGTTTCCGAAATAATCATACAGGGTTACTTCACCTTAATTGAGAATAATTAAAATAACGGATGATTAATGTAGAAAATTCAATGCCAAATACTCATTGATTATATTCGAATAAGATTTAGACATTGAATGAAAAGTATCCTTATATAGAAGTATTCTGAATTTTGATCAAAATGGTTCAAAAGTAGCCATAATAGTTACAAAACTTTAAGAAGTAATTATCCAAGAAACGCAATATTAATATAAACAACATTTTAATTAGTTATAATTAATTAGCATTTTATCAGGTTTTAGAAGTTGAATACAAAATGGACTTCTGAAGATGTTCTGAATAGGAAAGATTTTTTACATAACATTTATTATATAATTAGAGTAATGGTGTAGAATGCGAACTATGAAGTGTCCGAGTTTCTAAGATAACGTTATCAGATTAACAGGATAACAAAGTGCATTGTTCTTCTGATAAAACAATTTCTTCCGAGCGTAGAGATAGGAATTTACGCCAAAGTATTCGCTAAATTATACGCTTGATAGATTTATTAAACATTAACAAAAGTTAGAGAAGGGTCTGTATCTACAGAGAATCATTGGAATGTTTCAATCGTTATTATTTAATATTTTCACAAATCAAATTCGTGCATTTTAAGTGCGCACATTTCAATTAATTATGTAATTAAGGTGTCTACACTAATCAATACCGCAACTACAAACATTCAACCTTTTTGTCTCCGCCGCTAGGAGTGTACTTGTCATTCTTGGCAGCTATTTTTGGTTGCGCTTTGCTGAAGTCTAGTTTCCTGTTTTCTATTTTGACTTTGCCACCGCCAGGTTTGTAACTAGCGTTATCCATCGAGCCAATCTTCGACCTTGCAGCTTTGAGGTTTGGCGATGGTGCTGCCCCTACTTGAACCTTATTCATTGGTACTTCTGTTAAAGTGAAACAGAAATTGGATTATTTCAAATATCAATACATTTAGAAAGGACCGAATTGTTTTTTACTTGAACTGTTCGCTGTTTAAAAAACAATAAGTTAGTCGCGCTTTTGTCGTAATATTAAATAAAAAAATTAGTATAAAAAAATGAATAAAAAAGTTGCAAAAATGACGTTTGGGTTCTCAATGTCAGACCTCTTTAGATTAAATTAAGATTTCCTCATTGGATAAAAATATTTGATTATTTGATTTGGTTTAATCCATATTTACGGCTTCAATTAGGTTTTTACTTTTTTTCTCCTGCAAACTAGTAGATGATCCTGATTTCTTTTCATCTTCTTTTGACTTGGCGAATGAACTTTTAGTAGGTGACAGGGATACGCCATTCGTCGTCGGGCCCTGAAATTGAAAGTGTTTGAAATGTTTTCTACTATTATCATATGATCATGGTCATGGTATCATGTGAAATTATTGGATTTTACTAACTTCTTTGCGTTGTGTCGATTCGTCCACTCCACTATCGTTTTCAACATCTGTAAACAGTGACACTAAATTTAAAATCCAATTCAAAACAAATTTCTTATAAATCTATGCAATTCAATAAACAATTCTCAAAGCAAAGTCTCGGATAGATACTACGTTCTACTAACGATGATTAATATTATTAGAAATATTAAAATATAAACGATTTGATTCTAATGATTAAAACCTGTCACATTCCCACGTTTAAGTGAGATCGTCAGTCCTCTGTCTCTAGCAGAATTTCTCGGTGACTTGTCACTTCCTGACCAAGTTTTTCTATCAGGCTTCTGCTTTTCGTTCGAATCAGCGTTGTCTTCAAAATGAGCCTTCTTCTTCTGTGGATCAGCAGTTCTAAGTTCTCCTATTTCTTTTGGAGAACTAGGAGGTTTGGGACTTTTTGGACTGCTCTCCCTGGAAGGTGTCTTCGACGAAAGTGACCTTCTTTCGCCATTGTCAAACCCTTTGACACCTTCCGAAGTATTCGGCAGAACTAAATTTCTGGGAGTTGACACGTTACTGGTGGAAACCTTATCCTGTTCAACCTTAGGCGCAATAATGTTCTTTTCTTCTGGCGACCCGAATTTCTTTTTATCCATATCCTTTAGATCCGCTTCCGAAGCTTCCTTCAGATCCATCAGTTCTTTATCTTTATTTACGTCCATTCTTTTAGCTTCTATGGGCTTGGAACTTTCGGACCTGTCCAAATTCAACTTCTCCTCTTCAACATCCAACATCGTATTGTCGATTAAAATTTTTGGTCGAGCATCTCTAACAAGTTTCTGTTCATTCACCGAAGAATTTGAATCATTTCTCTCCAAGCGATTCTGATGCGAAGGTCTGGGTCCAAAATTGGGATCCTCTTGGGACAACGAAGAAGTTCTGCTTAAAGGAGTTCTGGGTTGATTTTCAGGTTGTCTTTGAATCGGATAAGGTTGTCTGATTGGTCCAGGTGGTGCAGTATTGTAGGGATACCTAGGCCCAGATGATGGACTATGCAGAGGAGGATTCTGTGGTGTTCCGTGTTGGATGGGACCCTGTGGACTAGGTTCTCTTATCCCTGGTCCTGGTGGAGGAAATCTGGGTCCTACTAGATTGGGATTTGGTCCACCAGGTGGTCCGGGTTTGGGACCTGGGGGTCTCTGGAGAAAAGCGCCACGAGGAGGTGGTGCGCCAGATGGTCTCGGTGGTCCAAAAAAAACTGCAGATCGTGGCTGTGCAAGTGGTTGCTGCGAACTCGGGTTCAAATTTTTCTCTTCGGGATATTGCGGACGTGGATTGTTTGCCGCGCCATTATTTATCAAGGGATAACGTTGCACAGACGATTGAGGAGGTTGAGAAGGTTGTGGATATGCCTGTAACAAGGTTGCAGACATTCTACTTTGTCCAATGGCAATGTTAATTTATATAAAATTGTAAAATTGTGTGTGTTGAAACATTTCATATTAATGTTGGCCTGTATTCATTTTTATGTACACCAATCTAATTATTTATTGTAACTTTTTGAAATAAAAGATAATAAACTGCAATTTGATATAATGCACGTTTTCGTTTAATGCACCTTGCGATATTTTGAAAGAAGTTATTTCCACGAGGAAAATAAGATTCAGCAAATCGAGAAAAGCAGAACGATCATTGATAAGACCAATATATAAATTGACCCTGGGTTCATTGATTTCCAAATAAATGCAGAATGTAGTGACGTTTATTCAGAAAATATCGGCCGTGCCAGTCACCGATAGTTTTAAACTTGTCATTTAATCGATCGGAAAGCAGTTTAAAAGGGTTTCGTGGACATTCCGTAAAATTTTAAGTAATTTTTGTATTATTATTTTTTTAAACTTTAATTCCCATTTCCTTTTAGACGATTGTGTAAAATACGACCGAGGTATTACTGGTAATATGATTAGATAATAAAATGACGACAAAAAGTGGGCTATTTCAATAATAATTAAAAACACTTAATGGAATGGAATTAACTTTAACTTTCATTGTTTTTCTCAAGTGAGATATAATTTGCTATTAATGTTCATTATAATGACCACAGTTAAAGAGTCATCGAAGATATAATCATTTAATTAAAACCAATACAGTCTAAATAGTTTGGAACTTTGATACTGTAATTACCAAACGCCATATGTGTAATTTACTTAAAGTCACGCTAGAAGTTGTAACTGAATTTTGCGAATAGCCAATCCGAGCGGTGGTTTTAATGTTTTTGTTTCCTAAATTTACTTGTCTTCAATAAATTGACGACTCCAACTCACTAATAATAAGATGTATATTATACATTAAGAATGCGGTATATTTATTAATATTTGAGCGTTAAAAATAAGCCAAAAATATATGTTCGATATTTCAAACACGAAATACTGTTGACAATACAAATAAAAACAATAAAATGTCATTAATAAAAACAAACCTTTAGAATAAGATAAACAGTTCTAAGATGAGGTCAATTTTGTTTTGTTTACAGTATTAGTAAAACGGAACCCATATTTGCTTTTGCATGTAAACACTGATTTATTT
>JABFQC010000200.1:0-33204 GCA_022817085.1 Psilanteris sp. ZL-2020
ACATAATATACTATAACAATAAATTCGTACATTTTTTATAAAGTAATACTCGCTGGCTATAAGATAATTGGGTGCATTTTATTTTCTCTAATACAATATGTTTAATATTTATGGCTTTATAACGAAATTCTGAATACAAAGTTAGCATGTAAATAGGAGGATTACACTTAATATACAAAAATTGATCACGAAGTACGTCAAATAAATTGGGATATTTTATTTATAAATTGTGTCCGTGGTACACAAATTTCGGGGTAAGTTTGCCAAAGTAAACAAAATATTCAAACTACAGTAAATTGTAGGAAACTATTCGAACTATTTCACCTACTTGGTTTCTAATCTTTAAAACATTTTCTATGTAAAAATTGAAAGTTATAATTATTTGAGTTCGAAACTGAAAGCCGTTATTATTAAATTAAACAATGTATATTATTTTACATAATTGTTATGCATGAATAAATACTTATATTTTAATACATATTTTATTCCGATTTCTGTACAAAATAGAATATTACATTCATCGTTTATTAAACATTATCTCCAACTTGACTGAAATTGAATAATAAAATATTTATAACTTATTATTTTATTGTTATTATTGTAATAATAAGTATCTATAAATACATAATTTTAAAACGAACAAACTATATGCCAGATATGTTATGTGTATTATGAACTGTATATATGGTTAAATTTATATATATATATATATATATAAACTTCGGTGCAAATGAGGACTTACATTATTACGTGTTTCCAAAGGTTTGCAGCATCGAATTTTGTCAGTTTATCATCAAAATACTACATTGGCTATCTATATATTTAGGAATATATTAAGTATATATGAACATTTTGAAATTGTAAAATTTGGCAATGATTAATATTTCCCTTTCTACACTTGGACAATGTACGGATCAAATTAATATAATCGTTATATATTGACCGAAATTATTTTAAAAAAAAAGTAAAGCAATGTTGACCCAAAAAATGCATCACGTAAAAAAGTTTCTCGTGTTCGAACAACGACACAAACATAAAACTGAATTATTTTTGTCGCAATTAATTAACAATCAAATTTGCCGTATTTTAATGGCTATCGTATTCAAGAAGATAACTTACGCAAAGTCCGGTATAATGCAAAAATCCAATTTCAGATTTATTACAAAATCTCATTAACTTCTCGGCATATAATTAAAGCCGATTAAATTATAGTTTCCCTCATTGATTTCTGTACACGAGAACACCGTCTCGTATAATAAATGATCCCAACTGAATCATACACACTCCCACATTAACACTAATTGGCGTTGCAAATAAAAAAGGTAGACAGTGTAAACCGTGTTGCCGCCAACTCGAAACCGTTAATGTTTGTATAAATGATTTAACATATTTATCGTGGCATCAGTTTTGCGTTGATATAAGAGATAAAGAATCAAACAAATAAAAGTTTAAAAGCAGAAGTTTGGCTTTAAATGAAGAGATAAGTGTGGAATAGTTTGGATCAACATGGTTAAATTTCCGAGCACGTGGTTGGGAGTTAACAGCATCGTGGCTGGCAGTGTCAGGCGGCATCGAAAGCTTCTGGAGCGAGGAACTGGTTGAAAGTGAAGGAGAAGCTGCACGACGAAAGCTCAGGTCGGCAATCACCCTCGAGGCTAATACCATCAGGGGCAAACAAAGTATAAAGTAGAGGTACCTGCTAAGTAAGCCCGAGGCAACTAACCAAGACCGGACAAACTAGGCACGTTGGTCGCATACCAAGAATCTCGACGCCATAAGATACAGCGTTCGATCGTAACAAAGTCTAAAATGCAAACAACGAGTCGACGGGCTGCAACGAAATTATTGAGTAATTAAGAAAAATATCAGGCAGCCTGGGGAGTAGTTATCGAAACGCCGGAATGGACCAATAACTTGGCGAAATTCAACGCGAAAATGAGAAAATGAGCGAACGAACAACACGGTCTGGAAAATAAAGGCGGCCGAGAGGAAAGTCTTATCCGAGTTAGCTCCTTCGCCATTTTCCTTCCTCCGGCTCAGCCGTCGCCTTCTTCCGTAATTTGATTGTTTTAATTAAATTTTACCGGAGAATCACTTTGCGCTGGGCACACCGTTCTCAATACAATGCAAACTGTGACGCGCGCCCAGTCGTTTGGATTCGGCGTGAACAAATGCGGAATCTGGTTGAAGGTCTGACGAGGAACGCCTATTCCAAAGTAGGCGATAAAAGACAGCAACGGCAATGTAACGACGAGAAACAAAAAGTTGCTTCGGGTGGAGCGTAAATTGATGGTGGCAAACTAGTCCTAATGGAGGACCCAAACAGCGACTGGTCTGGGAGATGGAATGATTGCAATTTGCGGCCAACGATTGGAATTTAATAATAAAAGTCTTTTCACTGAAGATTCGTGGAAAAAGCTTTGCAAAGTTGACATTTTACGTCCAAGGTCCGCTGTGCCTACCTCATTTGGGTTGTGAAAAGTTCTGACGATTTATTAGACTATACGAATTTAGAAGACGAATCCTTTAGAAGACCCGCCATCGCCGGGACAATTAGGTAAATTTCATTATCGGGATGGACACAGATGGCTACAGATGTTTAAATTTCAGTTATAATCACGCCGGGATCATAAACCCGTAGTTTCGATCAATATTATGACGTAGTAGGTTATTAAACTGAATTTCCGAGCAACGTCAGGATAATCAAAATGGCTGTCTCGGTGGATGCCTCAAACAGTCTTGACAATATGATCAACGGACTTATCCTAGGGAAGTAAAGATCCACTAGTCCAAATGAATGGAAAAGAGTACGTGACTCGAGATATACTACACAAACAAAGAGCAAAATGCTCCGAAGTCTCATATCTCTGATGTAATAAGGAGTAGGTTAGACGCGACCGCGAGGAACGTCGTGGAGACTGGCAGCGACGCACCATTCTGCATATTTCTCCAGATATTGGAATTTGTCGCGGTTACTTACTTCAAATTATCTTCCGGCTTAGCAATTCCGTTGCGGTTTACCCGTCTGCTTTAATACGCATCAGTCGATAATCCGCCCCGATGCTATTAGTTACGCGAGTCAAACACCAAAAATGCCTTCCGTCTAAAAATAATCGCTTTGTGCAAGCGAAATATAGTTAGAAATTTACATTGGCTCGTTTTTTTGCCGCGGCAATCATTTTCTCCAACTTTTCTGATTATTGAATTTCTGACTTCCTGGTTTCCGCGGTAGATTTAATAATAAGAATTTGTATTCATTTGATAGTCCCGTTAAAGCCATATTTCGGCTCGGATTTAATTTATACCAAACACAATAACTTGTATTAAAGTCGCGTTTTGAATATAATTCCATGGCGAAGACCGTCATCCGTACGGCTGATCGTTGTTTCGCGGTGAAAAAAGGCGCTGGCTGCGACAGCGGCGATGTTCCTTTGTGCGATTGAAAAATTCGCGCGGCAATAAATCCGTGTCAATTACACTTTCTGGGAATGACACTACGCCTGCGGATGCCGCTTCTTCGTTTCGGTATTTCGCCCGAGTTCTCATAATTCTTTTCCCTTGTTCGCCCCTTTTAACACAAAACTGGGAGTCCATTCAAGTCGGACCTCGACGGGCTCTGGGAACTCACCCCGGTGCAAATCTTAACCCTACCCACAAGACCACTCAACGACTTGAATGCGCATTTTTACTAAATTAAAAAGTATCGTGTGACTGCGCCAGAATGCTGGGGTTACTTTAAAGCATTCTTAACCCCAATGATTCTTTCCCCTGGTTTTCACTGGCTTCCCGCGTCTTGCACCACGGCTCATCCACCCCCACGCCCCCTTCCCCCACACTCCTCTATACCCTCCGAAATTCGCGTTTTTATCTTTCGTTGAACGTTCCAAACGTTATTTCCGTCTTCGTCTTCGTTGCGGCCACTCGACATCTCGAGTTTCATTGGAAATTGTTACCCTTGTTTGTATTTAATATAACGATTTTTTCTAACGTTGTTGAAAACTACTTGTAATTCCGCGATATTATAATGGAATATGCGCTTTTTCATATTTTATTTGCCGGTTTGGCAATACGTACAATTACTCGTTGTACGTGTCATGATTGATTTGTTGGAATTTTGTTAATACCGTGCAGGATGCAAGCAAACTTTTGTCAAATAGATGAAATTAATTTATGAGTTATTTTGCGTTGTGAATTCAGAATAAAGTATTGCTATTAAATACTTTGATATGGTATAATATTTATAAATTGATCGATCTTCGTAATAAAAATGCCAAATGGAAACAAATTACATTGTTAATAATTATATAAATTGATCCCTGAACCATATTAGTTACAAACGATAGAAGTGTAAAAAATGTTGACAGTGAGTTATTATGATATTTATAGACACACTTTAAATTCTATATATATAAATTCCAGTACAAATAAAAGTATCCATATATACATATGTGTGGCCGCATTAAGTTTATGTAAAGTAGTTTCAAAGTTAGTTAGAATTACATTAATTAATCATTCATTTAGTTTAAGCAATTGATTAATTATATATTGTTTATAAGAATTGTATTAAAGTTATATTTATATACCCTCTTACTTTAATCTATTTTCAAGGTCAAAATTGTTCCTTTATATTCTTATAATGATTGTTAAATTCCCTTATATATTAATTACAAGAATTAATTCTTAATTCTTTTATTATTATTTATTTGTAAAATAAATAAAATTAATTGTCAAATCATCAAAAAGAAAAACTATAAAGGATATTATATATATTTATTAGCACTGTGACTTTGTTAATGACTGTAAATTTGTTAAGTGGCCCATGTATCGTTATTGAATACATGTATCAATTATTGAATGCTTAAATTTTGATAAGAAATATTAAAATCATCTGAATTTCACATTGAATCGTTCAATTGTTATGTTTCATATCTGATATAATATATATTTACATATAGTATATCAACCAATGATATAAAACACATAAACTCCATTGAAAGCAATTCAATTAATAAAAATAAAACTAACAAAATGTCAGTAGCAACAATAACAATAACAATAACGAAAATTATAAATATACAAATAACGATACCAAGTTGCCCATTATAATTGAATTTAAAAGTTTTAAGCGCTAAATGTGTTTACGAGTTGAAAAAAAAGAAGAAGAAGAAGGAGAAGAAGAAACAATAACAGTTGTCCCGCATAAATCTAAAAATAAATAAGTAACCTAATTAACAACAACAAAAAGTCGGCCCGAAATGAAACACAAAAAACGCTCGTTGAAATAATTAAACGCAAAATGCCTTTCGCGCGATGGCAAATGATATTTATTCCGGGCAAAAAGGATCGTCAAACGAAGAAACGGTTTTTTGCCGTGTGTAACGAATGGAGAATTTTAATAAAATACATTCTTTATCTTATCGCATTTTGCGTGCAGCTTCTCCGTAAATTCATTCACCATGAAGCATCTGGCAACAATAAAGCAGAAAATTCTTTTTCTCATACGGAAAGCGGAATCCTGCAGTCGAGTATGTAAGGGAAGGAGGGAAAAAGGCGCGGGGAGTGAGAACCGCGCGCGGACGATACAGAAAGCTTAGCCGGATTGCCCACGCCCTTTGGAAGCGCACCGGACCGACGACCCTCTGACACCAAGAGCTTCCGGTTTTCCCTTGCAAATTCCCTCTTTACCACTTCTCAGCGGTACAACCGGCGAACCACTCTTTTATGGGGGTTTGTTTTAGCAAGTACTCCACACTCTTCCTCTCGCTCGGCCGACTAGGTGTATCGCTCGCAGCAACCTTCGCCGCAACCACCGTTACCGCGGACGAGCGTGCCTTTCGGGCTTTATTGGTTTTTACGAGCTCCGGGGATGGCTCCTTTTTAATTGTGTTTTTTCATTATTTTTGTTTCTGCATTCCGCGCAATGAAAAAACGCTTGTCTGTATTAGACTCTGCAATATTGTTTCGATACATTCCACGGCGGCGCTCGTTTCCTTTGCGCGGAAAAACTCGATCGCCAATCGTTATTCGCCGATCGCTTCGTAACGGATCGATTCATCGCCGCGCGGCCGATCGGGCTGGCGAATTTTCGCGCGCGGCTCAAGAAATAGCTCGGATTCCGCTCGGGCGAAATGCTCGTCCAGATGAAATTTACGTTGGCGTCGGCACCGGCGAGTGCTCTGCCCGACCGCAGTTGCTCGCCATGGTATCTCGAACGAAAGTCGACCCGACCTGGCCGGTGGCATGCGTTAAGATTTATTAGTCAGGCCTGTCTGTTACATAAATTAAGTCAAGGGATCCGCGCGGCCCTTTGATTAAACGCAGCGATTTTTCAATCCGAGGACTCGAACGCTCCGTCTATTTGTCTTCGTCATCGAACAAAAAACGACAGCAACAATAACACCGGGACGACGATTAAAAGGTCGCGATCGCTGCGAATTTGATTCGAGTATTTAACCAGTCTTTAAGCCTCTTAGGCACTTCCGAGACTCTTAAGCCGGACAAAGAAAAGCTTTTTTCGACGCGCGCCGGCGACCGGAAGCTCCCTCGCAAATTCGAGGCCTCGGATAATTGAATCAAACGATTTATTTTGCCGATTAAAAATATTTGAAAGACCGGGGGATATAGTTGGTTACAAAGAGGCTTTTCTCCTTGCCCTTTCAATTCTCTTCTGGCTCCGAGCCGCGATCCTATAAAGAATATCACTATTAGTCACGTCGAGCTGCCTTTTCGGTGCACTTATTTTGTTGACCGGAAAAAAAAAACAAAAGAAAATAGAAAAAAAACCAAACAAACTTCTCGGCGTTAATTAACCGCAACGCAATTAGCGTTCGTTCGATAATTGACTATCGTTTCATCCCCGTTGTCGCCTGGCGAAAAGCGATCCATACGAACGTATCAACCGACGCGATCCGATCTGATTATTTGCCCGCGACGTGTTTGCAAACACACCCGCGTCGAACCGTCTGACAAATATTTGCGATTTGTTCGATACAGCGAAATGGAAAATATTCACCTCGGCGCGAGGAAATCACGTAACGTCGCGGAGCCCCGCCAGTTGCTTTTCTTTCAAATTGGTCCCAAACGCGATAAACTCGCTGCCATTCTACGCGCGGCACGATAGGGAATTGAATTTAAATGCGCCCGCCTCGGAGCATCTTTTTCCTCCGGACACCTCGCAACGATCCGAGCCCCAGTCCGCCCTCGCAACAAATAGCTGGCAGATTGATTTCGTAGGCCCGGATTGCCCGCCGTAACCAGGCGCGATAACGTTTGCGATTGGACGGACGGGGACGCCGGCATTCCGGCCGCGCGTTCGATCCCGTCATTTCGGTTATTAATAATATATCCGCGGCTTAGCTGCGCGAACGAGCGGAAGCCCCCCGTAATAAGCGCGCGTCTCCGATCCGCGCCTTCGAGGCTTCACTTCTGTATCGCGCGAACGACGACGGGCCGCAGATGGAAGTACTCGATTTATATGCAAATGGCATATTTGTCGCTCTCGACAACGCGAAAGCCGAAACGACGACGGCGCCGTCGTAAGCCGGACACGATGATTGCCGCGGAGCGGGCGAATTGATCCGCGCCTGCCGATGAAGGCGAGTCATTAAAGCGCGCCGGCAAAAAGTCGCATTGTTTCAACGACGGGCGCCGACGAAAAAAGCTCCGACTCGAGCGGTCGTAATAAGATGAAGGAGGAGCAAGTTTCGGGATCGAAATACCATTATGTGACAGGCGCATTATACGCGATAATGGAAGGATTCGGGCGAAGCGTCCAGGAGCGTCGTTTTTCTCACGACACTGTCAATTATCGAGCCTTCTTTTAGCAACCCTCGTGACCGTGCGATATCGTTAATAAACCCAAGCTCCCGAAGTTCCCCGTCGCGTCTAATCACCCCGTGTCTTGCTACCCTCGACGGCTCGTCGCTCTCTTACTTTGCCGCGTCTTTGTTCCTCTTTCGCGTCGCAGCCGCCGAGCGACACCTGCATATTTGATGCGCAATGTAAACAGCCAACCGCCACTGAATAAATACTCGAGGCTCATGTATTATTAATCGCCGAGGGCCAGATTAAAAATCAGAATGACTCGCGACGACGATGAGCTCGAATTAGTCGTCGGGCTCGGCTGGCGGTCGGCGATCACGAGTCTCGGGGAATGATTTGAAGCGCGACCGATGATTTCGCGTTTCAAGCTGGTGTCGGCGATCAATTACAGCTGATATATCGCGCGCGTTCGCGCAGGCGCGGTCGAATGGATGAGCGCCACGCCGGAGGGAAGGAATAACTAATTCGGCGACATTTTTCAGAACGCCGCGATAACCCTTGACGCTCCTTTCGCGGGTTCGCGCGAATTCCCGGGGGATTACGGGAATCCGTTAAGCCGGCCGAATAAAATTGCGTTATTTATTTCGAGTCCCAATCACGGTGTTAAACGGCTTTGACAAATCGTCCGCCGTCAAATCCTCGCCACGCATTCATTTGTACGGCATTAGCGTTGTCATTGGCGCCATCCGTCATTTCCCGAGCGCCTCCCGTTTCGGCGCGGAATTACAGCGCCGATTTTTCAACCGGCGCCATCGACGGCATCGATTCGCGGCCGCGGATTGTTTGTTGTACGCGTGCGCCAGGGCTCCGGGGGCATTTAGCGACCAGGAGGACGCGCAACTTATATTCCACGACGGTCGCCGGAATCCCATTGGAGTAAGAACTCGGCGAAAGTTTACGAGTCGCAAACTTTCGCCTTTTGCGAGCAATCCGGCGTTTTTGCGCCGGCGGTCGGGGCCGAGGGAGACGGACGTGTGGAGATTATTTCATTGCCAGCGAGGTGTCTGAAATGCCATTAACGTTTCACGAAGCGGGCACGGGATTTGCCACAATCGCGTTGCCCGAGCGCTTCGATAAATAACTTAGCCAAGTTTTCAATACACGTACGCGGCGCGGCGCGTGACGACGTCTATAACCAACCGCGGCCCGAATGGCCGCGCGGTTCGCGTCGGTCTTTGAGATGCACGGTGATAGCGTGAGATTTGTGGCCGGGGCCGGGGGCCGCCGCGGGCTTTCAGGTGTAGATTGCGTTTTGACGTCTGATAGATTCATGGTTATTGGAATCAGAGTGGTTCTATTGCTCGAGCGCGCCGCCGCCGTGCGACCAACTTATCGCCCCAGGGCCGCGTAAATCAGCGGGGTCGGGATTCGTTTCGAAGATTCCGGTTTTTGCCTCGTCGCCAGGAAGCCGTCCCTCGATACGCCAGCCATTCGCAAATAAATATAAATGTAAAATTTTCCGTCCTGCCGATTCGCCGCTCTCCCTAAGCGTCGCAAGCCGGATCTCGCGAGACCCTTGAATTCTGCTTTCTAAACAGAGACTTTCTAATTTCTTCGTCGTTGTTCTTTCTTTTTTGCTCCCTTTCGTTCTTGTCGACTTCTTGCCAGCCCCCGCGTACGAGCCGACCGTCATCCCTTTTGTGTCTCGGAATATCGGATAACTGGACCGGGGACTCCCAGAACTATATACCGTCATCCGAAACCAATCGCGACACCTTCAAAGGAACGGCAGAACGATCCCACGGCAATAATAGCGGCTTACGAGCGGACGTCGGTTTTTCTACATCACAGGCACTTAGTTTCGGGAATACGAGTAGCAAAAACATAGACAAAGAGATCGAATTGTCCCGCGTTTATTGCCTATAAAGCCAATAATGCGTCTCGAAACGATACATAGCTTTAGCATTTTTTCGACTCCCGAAACTTCCAGCCAGTCGTTTATATATCTTCATTCATTTCGCTTTCAATTTCGGTACTCGGGAAGCGCCAGAATAAGAAATATTTGGCAGACTCGTAAATCAAATCTGGCCGGATTTATTAAACTTATGGTGTCGGAGTTTGTCCACCTTCTTCGTCAGTTGCACATCCGCGGGAGGCAGACACGCAGTTTAATTTTATAAATAACATCTGATTTTATTATTCTATTTACTTGCTTAAAGTTATGTTACTTATAGTATGTATGATTCACAATTAAGCTGTAGAAACAAGTATCATGAAAGGGTTTGTTTATACTGATTTTTTTATATTTTTTTACGTTTATAGTAAGACAAGCACAAACATACATTTTTTTAGAATTTAATATTTTTTTCTATACTTCATTTTTGTTTGTAAATTATATTATATTCTGAAAAACTAAAAATGTGATAATTTTTTAAAATACTTGATTCCTCGTATAACGATTCTGTATATTCAATAAAATATTCTTTAATACTGCTATCAATAAAAACATATAAAGTATATAATAACAATAAATATTATATAAGATATAATATATATATAAAATATTTGGTTATATTCCGAATTCTTACACAAAAAATATATAGGCTACTACAGCACTTCACAATGTGTTAGATTGTGAGTTTTATAGCAGGGCATATTTTGCGTCAGGATAACACAAATTACAATTTGTACACCCACTTTTTACAATGTGCTTAATATGACTTTACTAATAATGATATTATATTGCATTACTGCATATAGCACCAAGGAAGTGTTGTCTGAACATAAAAATGATTAAGGACAGCACATATCGTGTTATCCTAACTAAATTGTTTGTTGAGTGTACTTTGCAGAAACGAATATTACGCGTTTGTAGTTAACCGAATATAAATAATGAAACGCGAAATTTATTCGTCGCAAAAAAAGCGCACGCAAAAATGCAACACGCGAGTTAACTCCATTGGCATTCACAAAATGTTCGCACAGCAATCTCGCGAAATATACTCAGCACCGCGTAATAAGATGCTGCGAAAGAAAGCGTCAAATTAAGAGCACCTCCGCTCGGAACGATAATTGTCGAAAGCTCGTCTGCGACCCTCTCGCGCGCGAAACCTCATTTCGGGTCGTTTAAAAATCTTATGAAGGCGAAACAAAAGCGAAGCCGCTTGCACGTCGATTGAACGTTAACTTGGTCAAAGTGGGACGGTCAGACGGAGCGCGCAGATCGCAAAAGAATTTGGCCGAGGGTGGAAGCGCGTCCCCGTTGTCAGTTTTAAATAAGAGGCGACGCACGAGAGAGTTGCTTATCAGGCGCGTCGGCCAGCCTAATTTACTTATTCTTTCTTCTTCGCAGACTTATTTACAAGGACGAAATTGCCTGCGCCGCGCCAGCCCCTCTAAGCGCGCTAACGGCGTCGTTTTTCACGTACCTTATCTAAGCGCGTCTTCAAATTTTCATGCGCAATTTATGCGAGCCGACTGCGCCTCGCATCGCGAGTAATTAAAAATGACACCCGACAACGCACGCGGTCCCATCGGGCGCGCTCGACATTCGAACGCCCCTCCGCCGTTCGCGTCTTATTCTCTTTCGCGTTCACCTTTGCTCGAGATGTTTCGTCTTCGACGAAATATGCATTTAAATGGGCTTTTAAATTGCTACTAAATTGGCTTTCTCGCATCGTTACTGCTAATTGCCTTCGAACGTTATCGCGCAAAATTCAACAAAATAAGCGAGCGTTCGTGTTATTTGTTTTTTTTTTTCTTTTCGTCTTAACAATATAACGCATCCTTGAAGTTGGCAGAGCGACAGATTCTAATCAATTTGAGTACGCGGTGTAGTTTAGAGGTTATGTTGAATATGACAATTGTTCGTACAATTGGGGATTTAAAAGCGTAAAGATCGTTATTAGTTTTCTTCTTTGCTTATGTTTAATAAATAAAAACGAAATAAACGACCAGCGAGTTTCGAATTGAATTCGAACGGGATGTTTCGGCGCAATATTTAGTGTCGCGCGCGAAAATCTCGATGTCCACTAAGCAGGGTCGGCGCGTCTTGAGTCGAGATTCGGCGAATCCGATTTGGCCGCCGTCACCTTGCCCTCGTGTAATCCCCGTAACTTACAACGCTGCTCTCCACGCGTTCTTTCGGCATTCTCATCCACTCCGGCCTCGCCTTATATGCTCTCCGCGTAAGAGATACGGCTGTTCTTAGCAGTGAATACATTTAAAAAAAGGGAATACGATTACGACTCAGGGGTCCGCGACTTTGGGATTTTTGTTGCACCGGGCAGATTTATCGATGTAAATGTGTGTCTTGGTCTCGCAAAAATGGGTAGTTAAAGAAGAGGGATGGCGTCTTGAGAAGGCCAGCTTTGGCTTCATACGTCCCGGACTCGCAAAATTATGACATGAATAATGAAATTGCTCCGTGATTTGATTCCGTCCGCGGGATTGCGCGAGATTTATCGGGATAAACAAATGGGCCGCGAGCGTCGTTTTCGTTTCCGCTTTCTTTAATAGTTTTCTTCTACTCCGCAAAGTGGAACGAGAAACTTTTCCTTTGCGAGGCGCAATCGATTCGGACCCGATATAGGACTTCTAATGGCCTGCCATTTTCAGTTTTACGATCGATTATCACTCGGGCACCCTTGGGTGTTGCGCCGGACCTCGGTCAGGATGTTATTAAGAAGCTAAGATTTGCCGCAGAACGACGTTCGGCTTGAAAAGTGCAATCCACGCTGATTGCGAGCGCTTATACCGTACGGTCATTTCAAACTTTCGACATTACACACAAATAGTTTTATAATTTCAGCCGGAAATGTCGTTTTCGGATTAATTGTGAAATTCATTGTTCGCGGCGCCGAGCGAATTCCTTGCAAAGCTTCGACATATAATACGTAAACTGAAGCTGTTCCTAAATTCAAAAGCTTCAATCAATATCGTAAGAATGACGATATTATATAGTTCGACGCAGTCAAAAATCCTCGGACCCGATTAACAACTGCATTTGTTCGGTCCAGCTTTCGAACGTTTACAACAATTTCGCGCGGGCTTTCATATTCAGCATCAACAACCACGTTCATTTACACGCAGAAAAAAATGAATAAATAAAAATAATATTGATTAAACAAACATTATTTTGTAAATTTATTTTGTCAATACATATAGCAGATTTGTTTTATTCAACACAATTATTTGTTGGATTCAACAAAATTGATTTGATAAAATTATTTTGTGGAAACAAAGAAATGTTATTGTGTGATAAAGAATGAATTTTGTTAAATCAACAAAATCATATGCTACGGATAGATTTTATAGATTTGTTGATTCAATCATTTTGTTGATTCCGAATACGACGCATGCGCTTTTGTAACGAGTGAAGTGTGCACAGTTTAACGAGCGAACAGCAATTTATGCAATTTATAGGTTAATATATTGTATTTTAATTAATTTTATATATATCATAACAATGAGTCACTCAACAAAATTTTGATTCAAACCAATCAAATCAGTAGTTTGACAAATATTTTAAACCAAATAATTTTGTTAAATCAAAAAATATACTTATGAATTCGACAAAATGTATAATATGAATATAGGTTTGGTTAATTCAACAAACGATCTGGTTGTTTAAATAATAACCAAACTATTTTGTTGAATCAACCATATTTTGTTTCATTTGACCAAAGTTTTTTCTGCGTGACAGCTCGAATCGAATCGATTTTTCAACTGTCAACCGATTTATTGGTTACTCTTCGCGGACTGTCTAACGAAAGTCTCTTTTTAATTTCAATTCGCCGTTCAATTCGAATTGTTCGATCTCGTTGATCAACCAACTCATCCACTTTAACGGATATATCGCCGTCGCGATCCTCTCGCAATGACGTCTTTTTTTTTTTACGAAGCACCTTTTCATCCCCGAATTTTTCTCACACGCCTTCCTTAGTCGCAGCTCCGTCTCCCAGAACGCCTCTTCTCACAATTCTCCACACATGCTCTAAGGATATATCAACGCGTCCCAGAAGTCGGATTTGCAAGTTAAATGGCGAAACGATCTGTTAGCTTCTTTCTTTCTTTTCCTTTCTTTTTTTTTCTCTCTATTTTTTTGTTTTTCCTCGTTCGTTTCCATCCAACGAGATATCTGTTTATCGCATTTTCCCGAAAGGAATACTTGGAAAGTAATTTTCATCAAGGTTTTGCACGTGAAAAGAAATTGTTTAAAGAATCGGGCCGTTTGGAAAGAAAAGTTTCTTGGAAGCAAGCGCTTCCCTAGGGTGTGAAGTTAAGCAACTAATTTATTCCTTCGACCCTTTGAATATCCGGTAAGACGCCCTCTCCTTGGCTTGTATTACGCACCGTTGTCTTCCCGTGTTGAGTGGGCGTCGCATGACCGAGACATTAAGACATTGTTCGCATGATTTACACGTAGCATTACGTTCACGTGCCGACCGTATATTAAACATACATTGTGCTGCAACCCTTTTGTAGCGCCAATTCAATTCCACCGTGACTCTTTTAATTTACACTAGAATTCCGCGATACGGCGCCGCGCGTTTAACACGATCCGCTCGTAATTACTTGCAAATTTGTCGGTTTCCCGCCGACACCGCGAGCGGCCTTTTTTTATCCCATTTTTGTTATCCGAAACTCGCAGCTTCTGAGCCGCCTAAACGAATGTTTTCTTCCCGAGGGACGAAAGTGTGTTCTTATACACCAAGACTTTCGTCATCCAAACGCGAAAGGAATTTCTTTGCCGACGCTGCCTCCGCGAAGACGTTCGACTAATCGACCGCAGTTTCAATCATCGAGAAATTTTATTTCGCGCCGACTCGAATCGATCCTCGCAAGATCCACGAAGCCGAATGTTTGTGTCCGCATCTCATTTCAACGGCGCGCAACGTATTGACGAACTTGAATCATCGATCATACAATTAACTTCGCGATCAATCATGCCGCTGTCGTTTACCTCGTACGTCTCTGCTGCAGACTTGGAGGTCGGCGCGGCTACAGGATGTTCTGACGTAGAGCGTGTAACAGTCCGGCATCTTTCGACCCCACGATGTTTGACGTGTTCGACCCTCTCACCGAATCCCTAATCAACCCTTTTCATCGTGCGTAATTTTAAACCATTCGCCTGCAGCTTAATTGTAAAATCTATGGGCATCTCCGAAATGGCTTCGACGCAGAAAGCACGCGACCGTGGTTCATTTTCACCGAAAATGATCGTACGTTTTTCGTCCAAGCAAACGGATTTCACGATTAATTGAACGTACTCGCGTTCGCAGTCGGATTAGAGTCGCGTTAATTGGACCCTCGACGAACAGTCAAGGAAAGCCATTGCGTCGTTTTTGCCGACATTCGCGTCATATTAAACGCGACTTGTTGTACACCAAACACAATTCAGCCCGCCGTAAATACACTCGTAAGACATTCCTCGGATGATTATCTTCGACGCGCCGGGACAGTTTACTTTCGGATGCGTCGAGGTGTGCTAACGACGATACTGCCGTTCGCGTAAACTCGTCTGAACGAGCATCGCGTTCCGTGTCTTCGGCTTTCGCGACGGCAACGAATGTGCACGCATTCTCAACTGAGTGGCTGGAATTGATAGACTCCCCCTCGTTAGCACGTTTTAGCCGCGCGCTCGGCGCGTAGACCGACTTTCGTTCGTTTGTAGCTCCGGGGAATCACGTATAAACCCGATATCGGATAATAACGCAAGATGTGACGCGTGAGTTGCTGATTTTCGCATCTCAACACGCACGGTGTATTTTGTTTATCGAGTTTTCGCCATTCGCGATAATTACGCGAGCGGATCGAGTTCGCCGGGGCGTATATAGAGGCGCGCAAAAAATTGACGGTTATTGTCGCGCGCGCTCCGTTCGATCCGATTTCTGGCCGCGCCGGTTAACGGAATTTCGCGCGAAATTTTGCAAAGTGTCGTGCAAGACGCAAAATATGACGGCGACAACAGTTGCGTATTTTAACCGCAAAGGCACCATCGCGCCCGATACGTCGGGCACCTCATTCACTTGCGACGGAATATATATATATATATACGTGGCTCTCGCTCGTGACCTTTTTCTCGATTTATATCCATTTCCATAATTTCCTCTTAGCTGATAATTCGCCGGCACCGACACGACGCGCACCCTTGGGCGTTGTTGCCCGGAACGAAATAGACAGTGCGCGTTTCTGCCGTCGTCGTCGTATTTCGCCTCCCACTTGCACGAGCCGTCTCCGTAACTGCATTACTTACGCGAGTATTAACGAACGCCTTTAAAATCGTTGATCATTTAATTACCGCCCGTAGTCACACACTCGCGCGCCAATTAAGCCCGTCCTCCGGCTTGTTTCCGCGCCGCAATCCGTACGCGAAGCCGCGCCCGCGAACGCCACGTTTAACCGATCCGCGTTAATCAAGTCGACGGTCGATAAAAAAATCGATTCGCCTCGCCGACTACGCTCATTGTTCGAGCGCTCGCGCGCGCGCCCCAAACTCCGTCGTCTGCTATTATGCGTCCTTCGCATTTCCCTAGATGCTCTCGCGGTGCTATCAGCGTACCTTGGAAATATTCAAATGAATTTCTAATCTACACCGGCGCAGACGCCATAAAACAGATAGCTGCAAAATCGCACGGAAACGAGAAGCGATCGAAGAAGTATCGCGCAATTCGATTACCGAAGCCAGCGCCAAGTTATCGCGCTTGTTAGAACTTAATGGTAATGCCGTCGAGTTAGAACAATCAGCTTCTTCCGGATTGCAGCTCGTCGCGCTCTTTTTCGAACAAATTGCGCGAGCGCGCGCGCGCGTCGATCCGTGACAGTGACGCCTCGGCGCGTTGCATATACAGTATGCATAGCGGTACTTAAGTTCTTAAGCCTAAGAAAATATTTAACAACGTAGTCTACTGTCTCCGGCAGAAAGGACGAACCTAGGGTTGCGCAGGACCACCCGCCAAGTGCTAAGCCGATAGGCTGCGAATCGCTGGGGTGGGCGCGCCAACGAAAACCTAAGTGTCGGGAGGAAAACGTCACTTTAATGCTCTTAGCAGCGTCGCGCCACTCCATCGGTCTCGTCCCCGTGTCGCTTCCCGCCGCGCGGGATAAATACCTGCCAACAACCAAATTACGCAATTCCCCGTCCTTTTTAGGCGGCGCCAGGTTCGCGCCAGCGTCGTTTTCCGCAACGAGAGAAGCTGATACCAGTCCTAAAACTCGTTATTTATCGTACACCTGTACGGATTTTCGTGCAAAATTAAAGTCATTCTCACGCGCAAATACGCGGTCGTGCAATTTCAATGTATAGGTTAGGCGTCGTATAAACATCCCGTGGATGGTTCTTCGGAATATCGCGCCGATTAAGTAATAGACATTAAATTAACATTGTAATGCAAAATTGCACGCAATCACGTTGTAATGCATTTTCTCAGCCTCGCGCGGTTTACGTAATAACAATTTTCAATTTACCGTGATATAAAACTCATAACAGAATCCTATTAAATTCTTTACGGTTGGTCAAAGTTGTAAGTTTAGAGCTTTTCATTTTTCTTTTTCTCTTTTTTCTGTTTTTTTTTCATATCACAATAATAATAATACAAAAAACGAAACGCCTTGCCAAACGCTTTAACAAAATCATATTCAAGTTAACGATTCAACGTTTTTTTACGCGAATCAATCACCCCCGTCGGAATTGAACGAACGTTTAGAAGCGCCGTTCATTTCGTCGTCTAATTAATTGTACTTTTATTCCGAAAGGAAAGGTAAACAAAATAAACGGCTCGTTATTTGTCGCGTCGGCCGTCGTTGCGAAGCGAATCGCAACGCAGCCGGATACACCGCGCGCCGATTTCCTCGGCAATCGCGTCGATGATTGCCGGCGCGGGAGGTGTACGCGTGGCGCAGCAATCCCTCCGATTTGGCTGTATGCTGGTGACAGCCGGCAATTAACGGTGCGGACTCTCGCCTCCGATAGACGTCGCCGACGCCGCTGCTGCCTTCAGCCGCGCTGAATATCGAAGTCGAGACGCGCCGCTAAATAATTGTCCCTGCTGCCAGTTAAGACACGGATTTGTTTGGCCGACGCGTTCTCTTCCCTCGCGCGCCATTCAGGCTTCCACGAGTCAATGACAGACGTTGATTCACTCAACTTGTTTCTCGATTATTGGCAGACGCGCATCTCTTCGCGTTTTCACATCGACCGATGCGATCGAGCAAGGACTGACAAATACCCGGAAAAAGATGGTCGCTGCAACAATTCCGCTAATGAAAAGTCAATTTCACCGGCAAGTGTTTTCTGATGAAAATTGTGCCGCGTGCGGAATGAAGAATTCGAGTAGATTAATTGGAGGATAAATAAAAGTTGGATGGAAAAAGGAAACAGGCGGGTTGTGTGGACTGAAGAAATGACATGATGTTTCTCAGTTTGAAAGAATAAGGAATTGTAAAATTGAGTATGATTTGAGTACTATTAAATATAGTTTGTCAAATCTACACGGAGAAAAATTTAATTGAAATTTTACTATAAAATAAACGAAACTGAACATGGATTGAACAAACTTTCAATTTGTCTCATAATTTGTTGTAAAAGTATGCATAAACATAGTATTTAGTTTTTTGTTTATGTTACTTTTTACTATAATTTTTAAGACAAACTTATAGTTTGTTACATCCAGGGCCAGTTTTGTATAATTTATAGTAAAATTCCAATTAAATTTTTTTCCGTGTACAAAACAGTATCTACAAAAATAACGCATATCAGAATTTGTTTCGATATTTGTATATTTATTTGCTCGATTGGTAAAATTTGTAAAATAATTTTTGTCAAAGTAAAAAGGTATACAGTGCACGATTTTTAGCTGAAATTAAGAAATAATAAATCTGGAGCAATCACGGGGACGAATCGCGATTAATTCGGATTTGAGATTTTTATTGATTAGGATAATTAACGGTAATTGCAGCAACGTTTAATTTTAATTAAATATGGCGCGAACAATTTACATCGGCGGGATGGGAAAGGACCAGATAACGGAAGCTGATCATTCCAGAAACGTACAAAGCCCGTCCACAATTCCATAAGCGACGCGTATCTTGGATGATGACACTGGGAGCGTTATGATTTATGGGCTGTAGACATCCTCGAACTATTAAGACAATCTAGCTCAATCAGTATCTTACATATTCTTTAGAAATAATGTTGGGTGTATTTGGAACAAAAAAATGATAATGTTAATGTTAAGACGTTTTATGGTAAGAGAATTCGTTTTAATTGAAAATAAAAATAAAAATTTATTATTTGATTATAATATCCACAATTTTTGATTTATTGTTAAATTGATTTGATAAATGTAATTGTGGATATATAATACTATATATATATACATATAGTATATACATACTATGTCAATTTTTTCAATTTTCTATGTTATTGAAATGTAATGAAATATTATAATACAAGACATTTGACATAATACCAATTAAAAGAGTCAATAATGAATGTCAAGAAAATGTTTGTACGTAATATATAAGGATTAATCGAGATAAAAACAAATTACATATTCATTAATATTTAGACTCTGTTATTGATCGATTTTAATCCAATAAAGAAATTGATTATATCAAAATAAACCTATAAGGTTATTATTGCTTGTCACACCGCTTCCAGCGTGAGAAAACGTCAAAATTTTAATCTATCTTTTCATCACAATATTAGTTCCTAAATCAAAATTAAAACCAAAATTTTCACTTCTTTCAACATGAATTACTGATTAGACCTAAGTTAATGATACCATTTGCTTATATTTAATTGAATATTAAAAATAATTTTATAATATAAATATGGGTTTTATAATTAATATTTATTTAAACATTCCATCTGCACGTTTATTTGCATGATTTTATTTTTTGGAGATTAAAAGATGCTCATTCAATTTTTTATATTCAGTTTTTTTACTTTTCCTTTTAATACTGTATTTTATTAACCTTTGACAGTCTACTCATTTCGGATAAATAAATTATAACATTAAATATATATTATATAATAATCCTATTAAAATAAATAGTCGCTATACAACTTTTAGTTTATAAATTAACATTTTACAATTACAGTATAATGAAATAAAAAAAAATTAATGAAATAAAATTTATCTTTACTCCTTGATAGAAAAATAATGTCAAATATATTAAACAAAATTAATTGCATTTAATTTAATCGATGAATTGAAAACCAGGATACAAATATAAATCGGTTTACAGATTTTACGAAATTCAACTTCCCTTTACGGAAGTGCCTATTGCTTTAAATAGCAACACTATTTAATATAATATATATAGTTACCTAATTCTATAAATTTAATTCAAAACCCCACTGCTTTCAGTTATTAGATTATAATTGAGATATTATATGTTGCAACGCATTAATGGCAATGTTTAATCCAATTCAGTATAAAAGCAATGAGTCTATGGATGTTTTCTGATCGTGTACTTTGGGCGTAAAATAAAATCAACTTATAGCTGTTGCAAAGGAGACAGTACAGAGCGGTTAACAAAAGTCGCGGTTACATATTTCAGCACTTCCGGACGACCGCTTTTTGGTAATAAAAACCCCGTGAAAACGCAGGAAATAACGTACGTTACGCGCAGCGTACATAATGTTAAGGCATTATAGGTATTACGGAAATTCACCCCTTGGTCGCTTTCACCGCCCCGGTGCCTGTTATTACTACGTATATCATTCCGCGTGTTCTTTACGCGGTTAGAGATAGTGATAGCAGGTTGTAAATATGAAATTTACACCGGGGAAAGGAAACAAAGTAATTCCTGCGAGGTTGTTCCTTTTTTCCTTTGATATCGCGACAGATTAGATTGAATTATGCAGATAACTCGGTGTCGGGGCTGGGAATGTAAAGCATGTGGAATACGGTTTGAAAATCGTGTGACGATAATTTAATCATATGATTGTCTGATAAGACTGATCTGCGTTTTATTTGTTTACTTTCCAATGTTATTCAATAATGATTGAATAACTACAAAAAATTATTTGATACGATGCGATAAAAAAGATAGAAAATGTATTTTTGTAATTGTTTAAAAAAATTGTTTATTTATTTTATATTTATTTATGTGCACAAGCCACTTTTACTATTTATTTTATTTAATTAATAATAATTTACTTAAATGATTTAGGGCTATTGTAATATTATGATAATAATATTATCACGATGATAATAATATAAAAAGTCCTGTATTTCATGTTGCGATGCAATCCTGTTATTATTGTACTTTTTTCCCATAGGCAACGAAATTCCATTGAGTTTCATCGCGTCAAAGGGAAACAAGTTATCGGCTTGACTTCGTTACGACACTTATCGATTCATCTCAATTACAAAAGAATCAGGTGGCAGATGTCGCTCGTGCTTTAGATGCGTCGAACAGCGTTTGCGACAACAACGTTTAAGATGATTACCACCCTTGAGGGCACGCCACGATTGACCCCTCCCCCTTTTTGTCGTTTGCTTTGCCAAGAGAGAAAAATCGTCGTTAGGACAAATGGGACGTTTTATCTGGTATTATGTCTTTTTTCTCGTCGTTTCTTTTTTTTCATTCCAGCTCGGATTACAGGAGAAGTGAGCTCCCCCCTCCCCTACTTAGCATCCGACTCCGTTAGAAAGATTGAGGTAAATGGTTCGCAGAGACGCGAATTCCGTTCTTCAGGGACTTGTTGGCGTTTAGAGAAAGATGCGTCTTGTTTTGAAAAAGATAAGGAGACACGCCCGCGCAATTATCGTTGACGCTAGAATTGTTTTATTGGTCCCTGATAGCTTGTAAAGGGTTGCCTTTTCGATTCTCTTTTCGGCTTCTCAGATTCACGCTCGCGGCCCCAAATCTTCGCCAATCGTGCTTAACGATCCGTGAGCAACGAAATTTCGCGGCGATTCTTCCCGCAAAACGAATTATTTATGGTTTGCCTTTAGACGACAAAAAGAAATGTTGGTCTGGCGATATGAAAAGGGTGACGAATCAGATAATAATATATAAGACGCGTACGCTGGGGGGGGGATTATCAATATACATATAAACACAGTTTAACGCGGATTAACGTCTGCTCCAAACAAATTATAACATTCGCCTTAATTAATGAATTAAGTAATTTGTTGAATATACTTGCGAATGTTTTTATTTTGCCAGCGAACCCCGAAATTTGAACGAATTTAAAACGGGGATAGTTTTAACAACGTTTTTCATTCATTAACTCTCGTCAACATAACCTGAAATGGATAGTTCATTTCGTTGACGAGGGTGAAAAATGAATAAGCAAAGTCCCCCTTATTTCGCGTGGTTATTCTAACCTCGTTAAGTACCGGCGTGTGTTATTAGCACGAAAGTAATACGGCCGAAAGCGGGTGCCGAATGAGCGAGAAAAAGGACCGGCGAAATGAAACCGATGGAGTGACAGAAGGAGTGTCCGTGTCCATCCTTGGAGCCAGTAAACTGTTTAACTTATCCATTTAAAACTCAAACACGCGAAACAATTAATTAGCAATTAATGCTCGGCGCTTGTAACATGGGGAGTGACGGCTCTCCAGGGACAACCGCCTCAACTTACGCGGTGCCCTGTGAGGAGAAAGCTCTCGCGCAAGAAACTTTAAAGTTCCGAACTTTGCTTCTGATGTTAGCTTCTAATTAGCGGACAAACAGTCTAGATTTGTAGAAATGTTACCTTACAATTATTCACCTCACTTGGGTAGGTTTTTTTTTTCATTTCAAAATTTTTTTTCCCATTTGCAAATCTAAAAGTCATCGAACGCTTTTTATCATCAAACTTAGTTTTCACGTACTCCGAGTTCCATTTAAAAGGGATACGTTCTGGAAATTAAATCTTCGTTATATCCTGAATATCCTGTTTAAACTGGATGTTGAGTAGTTACAGGGTTGCGAGGCTCGTCAAAGCAAATTGCCTGTCAATCCTTCGTCCGATCGAGCGCTGGTTTATAGAAAACGCTAGATCGATTATTTTACATACTACATGTTAGCGGGTGGCTTTACTTATGGAACGACAAACGCACTCACGAGGTTTTGCATCTAGGACCTTCCATCGGAGACCGCCAACTGAATGTATCGGGTTTGATGGCTGGTCGGCACTGAGATGCTGGAAAATGGGACGAGAAGTTTGAATATGCTTCAGCGGTAGTTACCGACCACTCTGCTGCGTTACCACGCTTTTACCAAAGAAGAGAGTGAGAACGACAGATGCATCGTGCGGGAGGTATCTATCGGTCGCCTTGGTTATTTAGGAAACCATATCAAAGTTTGAGTTGGCTGTCTGCCGGTGTTACTATCGCTGCACCTTCCTATCACGCCTCTCTGTCGATATACCTCGTATCATAGGGGTTCGTTCTGGACAATGGGGTCTTTTCGAGGCGCCTCTTGCCACTTCAAACGAATTCATTTGACGGTGTAATCTGTATCTTGACAAAAAACTTACATTAAAATCAATTCCACGCGAAGGTCTTGTTTGAATATAATTGAAAAGCATTGTAATCTAACTTATATATTGTTTAAATTTCGAAGAAATCCTCCGTCAGCATAAGTTATTCAAATCTATTTACGTGATAAAACTAGTTTGTTTGAGATGATTACTCTATTTGACCAGTTTAGAGTACGTTACGGATATTGAATTCAGATTCTATATTAGATTCCAATAACATCTTCTACCCGGATATACTATTCCTCAACCGATTTCAACAAACCATCGTAATGCTTGCTGCATTTAATGACCGCTCAATCGGATCTGCGTAATTAAATATCATTTAGGCGTTTGCAAAATAAAGCTAAATTTGATCACGATCAAACACCAACAGACTGTCGCACACTTGTTTTGCGTTAATTTCGAAGACGCTTCTTAGAGGTAGAATGATTTCATGCATCTGGCGTTTAGTGGTCTGGTCTGACTTGAGAGAGCACGGCCAGTTTCTACTCTGGCTGCGGTAGTCTTGTGATCAATATTCCTTACCCCCTTCACCTTGGCCTGCCCCTCCGACACGGTGCGGCGAGGTGCCCCTTGCACCCGAGATGCCCCTGAAACCCCTCTCGCACCCTCGTCTTAATTAGGAGTCTGAATCTGCGGCGGACACGCGTAAGGGGACAAGGGCCAGGCCAAGCCCAGACAAGCGTCGTGTCCGAAACATTATTCCCAACTTCGGTGTACAGCATGTTCGGACGCGCGTTGCAAGACAGATCCTCTTTTCCCCGTTTTTTTCTCCTTTCTCTTCTGTTATTATTATTCTCTAGGTCGTTTTGCAGCCGTCATCTTTCTCCTTGTTTCCAGCCAAACAAAGTCTCCACCCTTCTTACGATCTACATTCTCGAAGCTCGTTGTCATATTTTTACGAGTCGCCACATTCAGAATTTAGTCACACTGTAGTTTATATTTCATAAACGCCCAACCAAATCTTGCCGATTTGTCGCGCAAGAAACAATATTTACAAATATACTTTGCTTCCTCGCATCAACAGTTCGTTCGTTTCCATTCATAATCTATCCCTTCGTCTTATTTTATCTTCCGATTACATAAACGAAAATTGCGTTTCAAGGAGTGAATTACTTATGAGCATTAATGCAAACCATCGGTCGTGTTGGTATATATATAATATATATAATATTTAGTATACAATATTTGAAGTAAAATTTGAAAATGACTCTCACCGCCCAAGCACGTTATGTTATGACTCACAATAAGCGTGAACCCGCCGCAAGTTAATAAACATTTATTAATTGTTTGTTAATTGCTGGGACTATTTTGAATTCAGTGGCATAACAGGTTTAGGAACGTTTATCTAATAGAATTGAATAGGCGAGCACATTAGAACATAGTTTCGTTTTACGTCTACATTGCGAACTTCGTGTTACATACGTGTATGGTGCACACACTCGTGTACAAAGATAGCAGAGGTAGCAGCTAAACCAAGAGGATACTGGGGTTGGGCTATTCATTAAATTACGGGAATTCAGCGTTGTGGCAACTAGATGAAGGGGTTGAAAGAGAAGGGGTGGTATCCGATCGAGACGCGACGACGGGAAAAGGATTCCATGGGCCACTAAGGATTATCATTTTCGTAGTTACGTGTGTGGGGTTGCTTCATGGTTACGCGATTACTTTATCGATCGGATTCGTCCTCGGTGTTATGCCGAAGGGCGCTATTTTAATTCGAGTGTTAAATGTTTCACGCTGCAGTTTTGAATGTTCGTTACATTAAACAGCTGACGCACCTCTAACACTTCTTTTCTCTGCTTTCAGATTCTACGTACACTCGACGGGATAATCCCCGTCAAAACATGAACAAGGTAATATATGAAAATACCATTATATGGCATGTTGTAGGTCGTGAATATAATCAATTGTTCGGCAATTAACTGCACGTTTCGGCGCCAATCAATTTTCATTGCCACTTTTTGCGTAACATCCCGCGTCCGCTTGGTCTGTAGCCGACAAAACACAAATGCCTTTTATATACCAATCCTAAATTTCGGCCGAGAACTTTAATTGCGATTGCGCATCGCCAGTTCACGGTACGCCGCAAAATGAATCGTCGTATCAACCGGTCTAATTCAACCGTCTTATCTCCGTTATAATACAAGAATGGGCGCGCAAAAGTCCGACCATTTGCTAATCATTTGCCGGGGTATTGCGAGAGAAAAAAAAATGTTAACTTAACTGGCAAAGTTAACTGTTGCACTATTAATGCGCGTTGCTCGGAGATGATGATATTTTTAATGTATTTATGGTATACAAGTGTGTGTACGTGCACAGCAACATAACCCAAGCTTCATTTGTAGGCCCTTGGCGCCGTCTGCTTCCCCTCATTATGCATTGCACATGAGAAAACTTGCTCCAAGTCTCCCTTCCCCCGCGCTACCCTTTAGACCCCTTTTGCCTCTTTCTTTTTCTTCTCGCAGCAGGCTGACTCGTCGCGAGTTCGTGCAGCTTGGCTTCTTTATAAACTTTTAATGACGCCAAAGCTTAATCGAGAGAGCGAACAAGTATGCAATGCTCCGGTATTAAAGTATCCCGAGAGAATCGCCCATCGAATCTCAATACAAGCATGTAACGAGACATCGTCATAATTCGCGCAACTGACGGACTCGGCGGAAAGTATAAATTAATAGTCGGACGCTTTTCTTTCGTTCATTTCTCTCGAACCACGTGACGCAAGGACGACCCGAAGTTTCAATACAAGAACGAAATGTAAATGACTTTGAGCCGGAGCATTGCTACTTTGATTGCCGTTGCATGTTTTTTCGTCGTAGTTGCTGCTTCTGCGGATATCTGATGATTGGAGTCGCGCGAATTGGTGTAAGTTAACGGCTTTTGAAAAGAATTTGGATCTGAGTATTTTGACAGTATTCTAATAAAGAGCCATCGTTCGTTTTTATTCATTTATTTATAAAATATATATGTTTTAGAAAGGATATCATGCCGTTATTTTGAATTAAATACAAATAAATAAATGACCAAACACAATTTTGATTTCTTCAAAACAAAAATATCGAACAACCCGAGGATTCGATGTATAATCGATGGTTTGAAGGTATAAGTAAGTTAATTTTACTCCTGTTTGGGAAAATTTATTTTTCCATTCTGAAAAGGAAGAGGAAAAATCATTTCTTCAAATAATTTTACTTAATTCGTGAATTTCACGGATCTGCATGGAATTTTAATTTTTGACTTTTATTAAGATAGGGACGTGACGTATCTTTTTTAAGAAACGTATTTATTTGGCATATTAGAAGAATAAAGAAAGAGTATAAAAAGCAATAAAAAACTAAATCTCTATTATTTTAATTCCTTTAAAATAGAAACCCATTTAAATGAACAGTTCTGTTAAATAATTTATTGATTTTACATAACCGTGTTTATAGAAATGAAATTTAATTTCACGACTAGTATAAACACACTAAAACATAAACATAAGCTCCTGCAATTACAGCGAGTAAACAATTCCTTCGGCGACTATATAATCCTTATACTTCGATCATCGACAAATCACTCGGCACTTTCTGTCTGCCTAGTTAAATTAAACTTGCGAGACCTTGGCAATTTATCTTTACACGCAGACACACGTATTTCCGTTCTTGCGATGCAGCCGCGTAACTTCTCGCGATCCGTCCCTCGAATGCGGAAGCCGTTTGATGTAACATTTGCGTTCGCAACTCCTGTAAACGAGAAATGCCGGAGCCTTTTTTGTCAGACCTCATTGAGAATCAGATGATCTGTTACGAGCAAGGGCAGAACAATCGTATCCGTGTGATCTTCTCGAAAAAGATTTCGCAATTTAATGAAAATCCCGTGGCTCAAAGTAAATGCGGAATTTTGTTTATCGCAACGTTAATCCTAGACGATGTATCCTACGGTATAAAAAATAAGTCTGCGTATAAAGACTGACTTTGATACGTGTTTAAAAAGGGTGTACAATCCAATAAAACAATTTTCATTTGCATTTTTAAACTTACCGACAAGTAAGTTTAAAATAATTACGACGACTATTTCGTTGGAATTAATTAATAATTCATAATGATTCTAGTAAATTTTCATTTTAAGGTTAAAATCAATCGATATGCGAAAGGACTTAAATCAATACTAAAGTGTTTGTTTAACCTTGTTGTATCTTTCTTTTGAACCTAAACTGTAAAAGTATAATCAGATTTGAAACCGATACTGAAGCAATTCAACAGAAAATGACCCATCACTGGTCCGATTAAAATTATTTGTTTCTCATTTCCGTATTTCTTATAACATAAACGAATTTTGTTTTTTGTTAATTTCGCAATATCACGAAGTTCCGCAAAGGTCATTCGCGATTTTAAAATTTGGACTGGGGCCCAAGAGATCGCACAAGGTATTTTACGATTAAGCAAAGTGCACGAGCCTCAGAGTTTCTGAAATTGAGATCGAGCCGAGCCATTAATTCCTTTTTCGTTTTTATTCCTGGCAAATGCCACTGGCATGCCGCCTAAAATAATGGCCATACTAAAACATAGTTAACTTAATGCTTACTTATTTCGCCTCGTGCCACCTGTGCCGACGTAATCGGAGCTTACGAGTGTCCAGGGGACCGGACACTGGCCGAAGTCAGAATCGAACTCTGATAAAATTATGGCATTAAGCAGTTTTTTGCTCGCACGAACATATGGTTTGTCTTTTTGTTAAACTCGTGGCACAGCATTGCGACTTATTGACGACAAATATTAACGGCTTGTTGAACTTAGAAAATATAAAAGAATTAAATTGAAAGCAGAATGCGGTAATCGATGCTGTGTATGGCAAATACAAAAAAATTGCGTATAAAAGTTATCGAACTTTACAGTAAAATTACCGTAAACAAAGTTTAGTTTCGTTTTTTACATTTTAGTTTACTACAATTACTGACGCGAACAGTAATTTTTTTCACGACATCTTCGTTTAAACGAAGTTTCTCAAGTCAAGTACGTTCGGATGTTCAGTCAAATGTTTTATATTTAATATGGTTAAATTAAACTCATCGTATCACGGTGTGCAAATAGATGAACCAATTTTATACGGAGTATGATAATTATCGTCATAATTTCGTAATCATAATTACAACCAAAACCAAAGAACGAGATCCAATTTTTAACAATTCTACCGATTTGAACTAGTTCCTTGTGAAAGGAAAAGGCCACGCCACGTTACGCAATCTGTAATTCCCCTTTAAGCCCGAGGTAAAGAGTTCTAAAGCACAATTTGGCGGTGCCACTTTTACCCAAAGACCCTTAATAAAAATCCCAATCTAAACAAGCTTAATTTACGTCCGCCACATAATTACCTGGCCTGAGGCGGCGCGTCTTGGTTATCTCACTCCATCCGCTGATTCTTAAATTGGTAAAGGAGGGAGACGGAAAAATTGCAATAGCGACGAAAGTGGTAGTAAGAGTGAAAGATCGAGGGGCAAAAGTAGAGAGCCCTCTGAAAAATCTAAGAGGCGTAAAGCATTAAAAGGGTTATGTAACATTCATTATGAACAGGTCAGCCTTTGTGAAACTCCCCTTGGTATGGCGTCCTCTTCTCTCCACCTTTGCCCCCGCGTTTAGCTACGTTCTTTAACCTGGGGGCGATTTTCTCCACTGACCATTTTTTATTTGATTTTGCAATTTAAGATTTAACTTAATATGGGTATTTCATGTACAATTTAATATGTAAATATGATCGCCGCGATATACAATTAGTATTCATAACTGTATATTCCTACCATTTTGGTTTATACATTAAATACTACCTAGTACGTATCATTATTTAACACATACTTATCCTCACGCACTTACAGGTGTACTTTGTAATTTTGCAATTAGTATTTAATTCATTGCTTTGTTTATTTATAACAGCAATATTCTCAAAAAGGCTAAGAACTTTTTATTTTTGTTTACATTCAACATTGTATACACATAATCATAAGAAAAACATTGTTTTTTATTTTTATTTTGTACCGGATATACGTGACAACACAAAACAAAAACAATTAACGATATAAACAATGTACGATGTTTACAAACAATGCTCAAAAACGCGAAAAATGAAAAGCAAAATCAACTGTCTTTTTTAAGGGGATAATACGATGTAAGGCGCGCTCTATCATTGTTCTTGAATTGATATACGATGGCAAGTGCTACTGATGAAGATGTCGCACACGCCCGGGACTGCGACCAGATTACTCTGGCTGAAACCTCGAGACCCCGGTCAGGTCACATGCTAATTGCTTTATTTGACACCAAGAAATAATCTATTGCTGCTTGGCCTTGCTCGCGTTGTGTAAGCCCGCGAGGAAACCAGACTCGAATGGTACTTGCGCGCTGTTTCGCATGTTACACCTTGTTCGGAAATGGAGGGCCTTGTTTCTACGTGACAATGAAACGGCGAAGTTTCTATCGTCACGTAGAAACGAGTGGGCTTACTCGTCAGTTCTTATTTATTGTTTATGAAGAAATCTATCAAGAGTTCGGAAAATAAAGTTGGAAAAATGGGAACATTTGCGCAATATTTAAATCCGATTTATGTCTGCTTTGATAAATGTTGACGTTTTTTTAAACTCCAAGCGCATATTTACGACTCTAACGAAATTAATACGCAACATTTTTATTGCTTTCACAATGACATTTTCTGCAAACTCTTTCTTTTCGGTTTTATTTGTTGAAATTTATACGTGCAAAAGTGCAAGAAACGATAAATAATAATTATATTTACGAACATGCAACATTCACCTTTTTTCCTTTTGAAAATATTGTAACTGATAAAAAGCATTGTGAAATTCATCTTCATGCTATTACATGCAAATGAGTCATATATATAAGTCTGTGTATAAGAGGAGTTTTAGGGACATCCACTATTTACATAAACGTAAACATAGGACTGAGTGTTAATTTATATAATAATAATCTAATTACAGATATACATATATATATAAACTTATACACATTAACTTATTTTATGTTTATTTTTATAAGTATTTTAATGACACATTTTATTAACCATTATAAAAAAATAATTATTTTATTATTTCTACTTCATTTGTAAATTTTATTATGTTTCGTCATAATATTCCAAATTAAACTCAAAAATATATATGCATGCACATATATACGAACATTATTGTGTCATAAAATGTTTATGTAACTTATTTCAAACTTATAAATAACAGAACGTATCGAGTATGTAAAGACAACCAGGATTATTATTACTTTTCAAATTGCAAAAACAAAACCTTGTTAGAATAATAAACTAATCTTTATTACTCCGTGTTGTTACACACTCGCTATAATAAAATGTTTATATTTCATACATTAGTAACTACAATTTTAATTACACACCACCCAGCTATAAACGTTTATAAACCCACACTGCGCCACATTTTACTGCCATAAATGATTTATCATGTAATCGAAAATAGACATCGGGTCTGTCTGCGTAAAAGTAAACGTTCAGCCACGTCAGAATAACGTTACTTGGACCACTAAATTCTATTAAACAAATTCTTCCTAAAAGTCGTCTTTTTTTATTTGACATCGTAACGAACGAACAGAATCCAACGAAAGATAAAACAGACTACCCAATCCGTTAAATTTGAATTTCGTGATCGGAAACGCAATGCGTGTTTGTATCTGTTTTCGTAATGCCTAA
Source organism: Psilanteris sp. ZL-2020 (assembly GCA_022817085.1). Lineage (NCBI taxonomy): Eukaryota > Metazoa > Arthropoda > Insecta > Hymenoptera > Scelionidae > Psilanteris > Psilanteris sp. ZL-2020. The sequence continues at coordinate 30,944 of JABFQC010000200.1, forward strand.
CGCTTTACGGTAGTTGCAAAGACTTTATATCCGAAGACGTGGTGTCCGTGGACCATCGTGTATCAAAAGTCACGCACTTTTCGCGTAAATATGCGCCTCGACTCGAGCTAAGTGCCTTCGTATTACACACAGGAAAACATTCTACGTGGCCGAATGAAGGGGCTGCGCGTTCGTAGGGCTCGTCTGGGGTGCATTTCATCTTCGAGAGCGTCAGCTCGGAGACCGATCGACTCCACCGGGTGTAGGATCATCCATCTTTTATCGAGCCGGACTCGTCGACTCTCGCTACCCCTTTTTCCTTTCTCCGTCCTCTCGCCCCGCTTGTCCAACTTTCACCTTCTCGCGTATTCTTTTAGATGTAAAAATTGATCAACTGCAATTACTTTCTTAGTTTCCTGAAAAACAGATGCTTTTGTTCGAAAAATTTCAACTTGATCGGATTTCCTGAAATTCGTTTTAGTTCATTCATTTCAGAAATTCCAAATCAAAACTTCTTGCTTTAAACTGAAAGTTTAGTATATATTATTAAAAACACAGTAACTCACGGACAAAACTAAATTTCAGTTAGAAATTACCGAATTTTTCAGTAAACATTGATGAATGTTTGTAAATAAATACTGAAAATTGATCAATGTTTACAGTAAAAGTTCAGTATTCTTTGACTGAAATTTAGTTTTGTCCGTGAGTTACGGTGTCTTTAATAATATTTCCTGATCCTTCAGTGATTTTTAATGGAACTTATATCTGCGTGTATAAACTTCCTTCATAATTTATTATATATAATAATTAATATAAAATATTTCTCACTGAACACGGTATTCTCATTTTCGACAATCATGAAATTCAACTTTACATTAATAGTCGTTAAAAAATATCTACGTGTTTAAATTGTAGCATCGATCCCTTGTGTGCAACTGGTGCAAAAAACCAAACCCGAAGACTAAAAACGCTCGCACAAGTTACGATTTTCGTTCCCACCGAAGCATTAATTAAAACGACCGCAATGCCAAACATTATTTATAAATGTCAACATCCATAAGTAAACGGCCTGTAATCAGCATCATGCTAAACGCCGCGCGTAATTGCACGGCGTTGCGCACAAATTGCCGTCATTGGGAATTAAGACTCGGCAGAAAAACCGCGCGCATAAATTTTAACGACGTCGTCACAAAAACGTCGCGGCATGAAAACAACCGTCAACAGTCGACGAAACAAGTGCTTCGTGGACGCGCCCGACGCATCGCGCGCACGCATCGCCATGTGCCAACCCGCGACGACTGAATAATAAACAATCTCGCGTCGCGAGCCGAGCCAATCTGCCGCGGCATGCACCGCGCCTAAATGTATACATAATAAAACCCTTTCGGTATCTATACTTATTGTTGTTATTATGATGATTATGATTATTACGTCTTTTTCCGGTTTCCTTTCTTTTTTCCTCGGCGACTAAGCCGCGTGTGTAATAAACGTAAGGAATATTTATCGAAACGCACGCCGGGGAAAACTATAACGGATAATAGGCATTTGAGCGTGAGCATACACCAGGCGTAAGCGCATTGAATAAAAATGATGTTTATTTTTTAATTGAAGCCACAGCGCGATCGATACAATGCGGCTTCGAGAAGAAAATTCGACGATGCGGCGGCGAAGCGCAGCGAGCGGGCGGAGGTATTTTTGCGGTTAGCCGAGAATAATTTAGAAGCGGATAATACAGGGCGGGCAATTTAGTCGCGATGCCAGCGAAGTGCGTTCTCGTTTTCATATACCCGGCGAGGGTCGAGCGCACCGACGAGGATTCCCGCCGAGGTCAGGCTCAGGTGTTCCAGCGAGTAATAGACGGCATCATCCCCCTCGTCAAAGTCTGGTCGATGTAATATGCGCATCACCTTTTTTCCTCTCTTTATCGCGCGCGTCCTTTCTTCGCCGTAATAAATTAATATGTTGGCCGCCGCGATCGCTCAATCTTTGCCCGCGAATGATCGATAACCGCGGCCACTTTGATTAGCTTCGTCCATTAAGGTTGCGCTTGCTTCGCGCTTATCGCCGGCCGAGGGTTTCGTTTGTTTTTTTTTTTTTTTTTTTCTTTTTTTTTTAATTCAACACGCTTTTTTGTGTGGAGAATTAGACACCAGTTAAACAGAAAATTTAAAAAAAAAGAGAAAAAAACGAAAGGAGGAGTGGGCGAAGGCGCAAAGTACAAGACACGGAGTGGTTTGGGATTCGAACGAAAAATCGAGTGTTTGGGCGGCGAAAACATGTGG
>JABFQC010000201.1:0-33167 GCA_022817085.1 Psilanteris sp. ZL-2020
ATAGTGGATTAAAAATTATTGTTTATCTTACATTATTTAAAATGTGATTTTTGTATCTGCTATAACAGATTCAAAAGTATTGTAGATTTTCGGATTATTAATGCAGATTGGTTTTCTGCCATTCCAACCTGCGTTTTGTCAGAAACATGATTCCCATCATGTCATATTAATCATGTTTAATCTATTCCTGGTTACTGGGCGTAATATAATGGATTTATATTAAAATCAAAATACAGTTTCCTTCATTTAATATCATCTCAATAAGGAGGTGATTAATCTGAATATTGTTATTCCGTTTAGAGAGCAGACGGTGAGTATTAATTTTTCATTTATTCCCAGAGTAAAAAGAGATTAATTACTTTTTCGATGCGTATTAAGAAATTATTGAGTTTAAATAATTTAAAACAATTATGAGATAGTAGACGTTATTATTATTTTACAACCTGCGATATATATTATAAAATATTGTAATTCTATAATCAATGATATGTTCATTAATTCCTTTTGCAATTTCTATCTCAGAATAGATTTATCTTTATAATAAATGTTGTCATAATTTCGGTATATAAAACTAAAAATTTTTCTTAACTATATAGATTTAGTTTTAGTTAATAGGTGCTGGATATTTAAATAAACAACAACCATACCTGTTTCCCTGCATGAAAAGCTATAAACGTATAAATTAAAAGCTTAAATATCACTTGAGAAACATGCATTTTTTACATTTTCAATTTATTGATTTTATCATATAAACGTATACCACTAAATAAGAGCTCCCGTAAATAACTTGATTGCAACGCAGCGCAGTTTTCCAACGTTTCTTCAAATTTTACATTTTATGTAAAAATATGTTTATTCTAAGACATTCGAAATACGCGTTCGTGCTTTTCATGACATCTTGATGGACTCGAAATGTAAATTTTATGAACGCAAATTTTTGGTTTTCGGAATGTATGATAAGCAAAGAACCAAGAGCTTTGCATAAAGTAAGCGGACAAACTTTTTACATTTGAATTCGATCAATTTTTTAAACTGCATTTTAAGTCACATTTTTATCTATTCACGAGCGACGACGTAGGTCAAGATTTTCTCGTTCCATCATACTTATTAAAATATTATTATCCTCAATTAGATTGAGGTTCTCATTCTTAATCTGGCATCAATCCTTTCGAATCTTTAAACATTGTGCCTTTTTAGGAGCCAGTTCACCTTGCCCTGTCAGTATAGTTGAGTTACTGGTTTGCGCGTTCAAACATTCATCAGGATCATTTATTACAAATACATTGTATCAACATAACACATACGTATTTCTTGCGCATCTTTATTTCTTTGGTAATTTATAGTACCCACCTTTTATCAATCGTTACTACGTACTATTGTCTTGAGCAAAGCAACGAGAAATACTTTTAGTTGAAACATTCGTGGTATCTGAGCAATTTGATTTAGACTTAGACTGTCGTGTCTGTAGCGTGACAGCTGATTTTAGACATCTCACTTGTTCTAGTGCATGTAAACCGCCGATCAAAAGTCAACTGGAATTTTACAAAAAAGGATCAATCTTCCAATGCATATAAAACACTTTTTTCGTGCTAGTTTTTATTCCAATAAGAAGCAATTAATAACATTTAATTAACTCCAAAATAATACTCAGATGAACTGAATTTAAATTAAAATTAGAATCAAAATTCGAGTGAATAATTTCTTGCTGATTGATAAGGTTGAAGTTAATATAAAATGAAAAATCATTTTAAGCTGGCAAATTGAGTTATAATAAGAATTTGATTATCACGATTGAACACCCCTTTTTGTTCATTTAATGTTATTCGCGTATGGTTCTTTTTATACCTTATTCTTGGAACTTTCTTTAGAACCAAACACATGATTCCTTTATGGTGCGAGTGTCAATTCAAGTCAGGTTCTACGATTATATGCTGTTGGTTAGACAAAAGTTGATACCTTGATTTGACAAATGTTAACATAATTAACCCGTTAACATTTATCCAAAATAGGGTCACAAATTCTATTAAGTTTTTCGATAATGTCAAAAGGCTGAGGATATAATTTGTTTTTATGTTTTTTTTTGGTTTAAATATCTTTTGAAGGATAATATTTTTCAATAAAATATTTATATCTTTAGAATTAAAATAGTAAAGTTTTGAACAGCAATGTTTAAAGGATTCTTTGAGTTGTTTATAATTATTATTTCAAACATCCTAATTAATATTTTAATGTATACCCAGCTTAATCATACGTAGGTCTTTTATTTTATTTTGAAATACAAATTAAAAGTCATTCTTATAACTTTCTGTTCCAAATATAATAATTTTTTTTAAGTTTATTTTCTTTAGAATATAGTTAGTTGCATTTTGTACCCTACATTTTTGAATATATTAATAATAATAAAGTATAATTTTTTTACTTTGTATAAATAATAATACATTCATCTTGGTTTTTAACCGATTGTTGTTATTGCTCCAAATATAGAGCAGTCGCGAATTTTAGCAGCCATGGTATTTTTATAACTCATATCAGTTATATAAATAATTAGACAAGCTAGAGATAAGTGATATTTATTCTTGTTAAAATATATATGAATGTTTCTTTTATAAATCATAATCTCTTGTGCATGTGATAAAGATATAAATTATACAAATAATTTATCTATTTTATAAAGTAATATTGTCAAATGACAATATAAAATTATTAAAAAGGCTAAATATATTTTCAATCATTTCAGTGTATACATGCGTGTAATTTAAATACATAAGAGAAACGTTAAAAATGCAAAATATAAGTTATTAAATTATTAGAAAAACAACTCTTTCTTATAGAAAATATAATTCGATTTAATTTAATTTATTTGAATATGTTGGATTTAATCTCTTACTGTTACTTGCTACATTTGTTTGATTCTTTTTATAAATGTATTTGAGAATACATATTTGGATAATTGTTTTAAATCAGAATTAACAATATGACTATACATATTGTGATGTATGAATTTAATGCGATTTAAGTTATAAAGTCTCCTGAATTATGCGAAACGATACAATTATTAATAAACATTAAATTTATTTATTTATAACATTAAATTAAAATAAAATTTCAGATATAAGATAATGTTAATGACATTAATTATTATATTTAGTATTTAGTAAAATAAAGAATAAATAATTAAAATAATAAATTATTAAAATTTATTTCATACACAATAGAAATAGTATTATTTATTATGAATTCATTAATATGTTTTATATATTACAATTTTAATATTTAATATAAATGTAATAAACAATTGAATATGTCTTAAATATTAATTAATATTATTTACATTTTAAGAGTAATAATATATATCAAATTCTTTTGACATTTCTTTTAAAGTTATAATTTTCTTTCTGATGTGAATTTAATTAACAACTATAATGCAAAGTATACCGTGAAATATAAATCCAGTTGACATTTATATTTCAGATTTATAAAAATATTGATTTTTGTTATTACAAAATACAAATTTAATGCAGTAAGCACAACACTGAATATAAATAGGAAAGGTAAATTAATAAAAAATAACTCCTTATAATACATAATTATTTTATTAAATTTCACCTACAAACAACGAATCACAGAACGTTACATTAAAGTTCCTTATGTCAATCTATCGTAGCTCATATATTTTACAAGTAAATAATCATATATTTATACCTATTACATTAGAGTCTTATTCGTTAAAATATCCGATAGAGTAGTCCAACATTATGTATGCTTCGTGTAAATTGAATTTACCTAAAAATAGGATTTTCTCTTCTGCAGTGTTCGTTCATTGTTTATAAGTGTTCATTGCATATAGAAGTGGTATATCATAGGTACTCGATTTTGTCCATTGTACTTTGTTACTGTAATTATCATCTCATCCCTAACATTGTTTATTTATTTATTTATTTATCTTTTTTTTTTAATTTTCACGTTCTTTATTTTATTGTTCTTAACAGATACAGATCCTTACATGAATATATATAAAAATACATACATCCATATAAACATCTCTAGAATGCACCTTTCGTAAAAACATTGTATTTCATAAAATTGGCATTAAAAAACGGCGTCACGACAAAAGGCTGTTAAGTACCGGAACAAAAGAACATTGACATTACATACATCAAATTTGAAACGGTTAAATTCCATTCTTTTGCGTAAAATTTTTAGCATTCGTCTTTATTTTTTCGGTTTCCTCGTTTATTTTAGTTAGAAGGCAACACGTCGTGGTTAATTATGAAAGGCAATTTGTTTTGTATCATCCGGTATGTCCGAAGTCCCAGATTCACAGTGAATGATTTTGTTTTGCTCGGGACTATCGCAGGCATTATTGGCAGCTCTGGATCACTGTATCAACCTTGCTTTTATATTTCACATTTTTTTTGTATCGTTACTTAACGCTTTTATTTCCTCGACATAAGTATTTTTTCCAAGCAAATCTCTATTCGTATATACAAATCTTAAAACATAAAACGACTCGCACACTCACACCTCCCGGGGCGTCAATAAATTAATTTCCATAGCATTATCATACACCCTGGGATGAGGGGCACTCGGAAACAAAATTGTGCAATATTTTCCACGATAAAACAGTAAGAGATTCGAACAACGAAAATACTTGACATTCAGTGATAACGCAACGAGAAAATACTGCAAACTCGTTCTCTTTCTCCCCTACACGAAGAGACGTATTTGGTTGATTCAAGCAAAATTACATTGTTGCCAACAGTACGGTCAGAATACAATTTTATCAGTTAAACCAAATGTTTGACTGCGGCAATAAAATTCGTTTATTACAGTTTGACGTATATGAAAGTAATTCCATCGGTGTAAACACGCATTTTGTTGCACCAACAAATTCGTTTGGTCGTTTATCAGCAATGAAATGCTTTGGTCCAATTAACCAAATCGTTCCCTACGCGCTTAGTTATATTCTTTTCCGTATATTTATATTTAATCTCTCACACATACGCACACACACAACAACGCGCGCCATTTATTACATAACATATTACATATACATACGCGTATATGTATATATACATATAATTTTTATATATATATATATTCAAGTATATATATATATGTATATATATTTATTTTCAATATTTTAATAAAGTAATAACATTATGGTGACATTCTGTAAATAACATCTTAGACCTCGTGTATGTATTAGCCAGCACCTTACGTCGTCGTACCTCCGATCAGCAAAATTAATTTTTCTTTTTTCATCCACTTCTTCCCCTTTTATCATCATATTATAAAAAATATATCGCATCCCTCCCTGAGCTCACTTCTAAAGAAACGAATCCTTCATGCAGAACCCTTTTCACAGCCCTCATTTCACTTTAATTTTCACTAAACTTTTCCAATGACCTTGATTCCATTCAAATGGTTCTTTTATTAATTTTTTTTGCTTTTTTGTTTTTTGGAGGAACGCAATCGTTCGTTTTCTTTTTTTTTAAACTCTTCCTATACAATAAATAATTTAACAATTTTTCGTTTTTCCTTCAAAAATGTACAATTTTACAATTAAGTAATTTGACCGTTTTTCCTTAGAATGATTCCTTCTCTTCGACTTTGACTTTGTGGATTGCAGTGTCGCCGTGTAAAAAAGAATTCAAATTTTGTACAAAAGTTGAATATCGCGCGCGCGCGCGCGCCAAAATCGATTGGTCGGTTTGTATACAACGCTCCTGGTTTTTCTGTAAAAAATACAAAGAAGGAAGAGGAGAGACGTCTCGTTGGTTTACAAAACGGCGGTAGAAATGGAGCTTAAGACCTTTGGTAATATTTTTGTCGGACAGTCTTCTGGTTTTGAAACCTCCGGTTGTTGAACAATTTAAGGAAGTTATGCAATTTCAACTAGACTCCGCACTCCTAGATAAGAAACTGATTTGATTATACTATTTCCGAGGTCGAATCGTGCAACAAATATACAATTTTATCTGAATCGCGGACTTGTTGTTTCACGCAACAGCATTAAAATCTGCAATCTCGTAACAAATATAATCTTTTCGAAATGAAAATGTAAAACAGTTTGTTCCGCGACAAATAATCGTGTTCGTCCAGGTTTAAGTTCATTCTAGTCAGAAAACGAGGATCGTAAACAATGGTACAAACAACAAATTGTAGTAAAAGTGCTCTAATTACATTCGCGAGCGATACTATGAGCAAAGTAATTCGTTCCGACGGTAACCGTTGCACTTTGGGCGTTCAATAGTTACTACGTTTGGCGCGTCGATCGCGTCGCGGCCCGTTCCGCGGCGCTCGACGCGGTTCGAAAACAAATTGGACATATTAAAACAACGGATAGTAACTATTAAACCACGAGCGGCGTGATAGTAAACGTAATATTAACATTAAAGTTTTTTTTTTTTCGTGTATATATATATATATATATTTATATATTTATATATATATTTGTATCTGGATATAAGGATCAATGTTATTTACACGGTTTATCATGAAACGCAACGTTACTCGCAGAAGACGAATCAGCGGATAACACAAAGACCGTAAAATTACCGATCGACTACACTAGGTTTCGTTTAACATTCTAACGGTTACAAATAGAAATATACAAATGAACTGTTGTACTTTAACAATATAATTTAAAAACAGAAATTGTTGAGTGTCTTTTTGTTGTTTTTGCGTGTGTTACCTAGCACGGATAAAATATATACAGTAGACTAAACGGAAATTTACAATCATATAACTATAACAATCAAACATCAACGCGTGGATGTCTCAAATTTACATTAAGATCATGGGTCGTGCACGTGGCGGCCACCCCGGACCCCACTGGCGCTCGCGGTTCCGCCCGGCGCCCTCGGCTTTGAATTTAATCCGGAAACGTTAAGGCATACGCTCGTCAGCGTCCATCCAGCGGCCCTTATAACCTATATTGTACAACTTTTAACACTGATTCGTTGTCGGGTTAACATCTCCTTTCATAAACGCAAAACGGCGCTCGGCGCCCGTTCGGGACAAACTGGAGGCCGGTCGACGAGTCTGCCGCGGAAATGTGCGAGTCGCTGCGCCGAAGAGTCCGGCGTCAAAGTACTCTTTGGGGGGCGGCACTGTCGCGGCCGTCCGAGCCGGTTCATCGCGGAGTCCGAGCGGCGCCGGGGCCGTCTGGTGGCGCGCGGGCCTCACGCGCCCGTGCAGTCGATCTCGATGATGTCCTTGGGCACGTCCACGAACTGGTACACCAGCCGCTGGCCGTCGACCTTGGCGAGGATGCCGCGCTGGTAGTAGTAGCGCAGAGCGCGGCCCATGGTCTCGTAGTTCATGTCCGGCTTGTTCTTGTGCAGGCCCCAGAGCCGCGACACCGCCTTGCTGTCCACCAGCTTGAACACGCCCCGCTCCCGGTTCGTCCACTTGATGTACCGCGGACAGTACTCGCGGTCCTGCAGCAGCTTCAGCAGGAACTCCCAGAGGTACGTGGTGGAGCCCTCGCGGGACTTCCGCTTGACCGCGGCGCCCTCGCCCTGGCGCGCCTTCTTCAGCTTGTTCTTCTTCGCGCGGCCGGGGAAGCCCAGCTCGAGCAGGTACAGGTCGTCGGACACGGAACTGGTCGCCGCCTGGATCACGCTGGTCGGCACGCCGCCCGGACCGCGGGGCGGACTCGGGGTGCAGGGGGTCGCGAACTGTCCGCCGCCACCGTACATCGAGTTCACGTAGCTGCTGTAGCTCTCGGACACTGAAATGGACGAGAATGGTGGTTAGACGTTTGGTTAAATGTACGGGAAGGTTTCGGGTCGTTTGGTTGGGTTTGACAGTTCGAGGCGAAATTTTAGTTTCACGTTGCCCCTACGGGACCTTCATTGCCAATCTTTGACGGATTTAACTATTAGAAGAACATTCTTTAACACCGGTAAGTCCTATTAAGACTTGGATGTTTTTGTAGCGTTTCTCAAGGAGCTCCTATGTAACTGCTCCTGTTGGAAAAACGGAATATTTCGGACGTTTTTAGGGGTTAAGTACACTGAGAAAAATTTCTATTAAAAATGACTGTGCCAAAACAGTATTCTGATGCGATGTTTGTCAACACGTAAAAATTACTCCTAAATATCGTAAACATTACTTTGATTTCCCTGTATTTTTTATTGTGTTTTAACGGTAATGATTCTTTGTTGACAAACATCGCATTAAAGTACTGTTTTGGCACGGTAATTTTTTATATACATTTTTCGCAGTGTAGATGGTATTTTTATACGTTTTTGATAACTTATAGGTGGTAAGTAGGGGTTAAATTTCACCTCGAGGTGTCGTGTTCTGTTAACGCAACTGATTTTTGCAATCGGACTTTTCATGGCCCGTTTGAATGAAAACTTAGTGAAACTTACTATTTACTAATAATAATACTTTTATCCGAGGGCAGTGTTGTTACGGTAGTCATATATGGGATTATTGATGTAGTAATTATAAATTTTTATACACTGAGAAAACAAAATTGTAAAGAGAACCATGTACATCGTTTGTGGTACGATGTCATATTGTAAAACCCTTACAACTTCAAATGATAATTATACGGGCCAATGAAATGACAGAAATCAATTGTTTTAACCAACCGCAAGCCTCGAAATGTTACAATGTAAATTTTACAATTTCATTTTGTCAGTGTACTAATTTTCAAAATTGATTCAGTACTGAGGATTAGACTTGTCAATGTGTACAATCTCAGTACCGAATACAAGACGTAAAATAAAGTAAAAACATTAAAATATCGCGAAATACCACAATACTACTATATTAATAAATTAAGGCCCAATTTTGATCCGGTTCTCATTATCGATAATGGTTTTTTGGACCGATTATTGGACTTTGTTCCCGAATTTCTACAAATCGACTTTTCTCATATTATTTCATTTAATACGATCATACTGAAATATTATTAAAGATGCCTATAGTTTATTCTCGTTTTAATTACCAGTACGCATTCATTGTTATCATTTCGTTGTGATACCAATACTTAGTATCATACCGTTACCCAACACCTAGGCAGTATCAGTTAACGAAAATCAATTCCAAATCACGATTTTGTCACCGCTAAATCATTCGTACCTCGTTAATATATATATAATACACACAAACATTTATTGACGACGAGGATTCGCAGTCTCGATTAGCGCAAACGCCAAACAAAAGCAGGCCCAAGCGACACAGGAGAAGTTGCGCAAGTCAACATTGAGCGGGTTTGAAGTCTGAATTCGATAAAGCGCATTGAGGTGTCGTATTTATCGCGCGGATAAAAATAACCTCTTAATCTTAACATTGTTGCGTTTTATTTTCGACAGAAGCGCGACTGGACGAGCGAAAAAAGGAAGCGCGGAAAAGCCGGCGCGCGTTCGCGCTCTCGTTATCCGCGCGGCGAACGACGGGTCGGGGGGGCTGTTGCGAAACAGGGTCGAAATCGTAAAATCGTCGACGGAACTGTTTTTAGACGAAACTCCATTGACACCCGTCGACCCGAATAGCCGCGGCAACGCTCGCGAGTTATTTATCTGTGACCGCAAGGATCGTAAAACTATTCGCGCGTATAAAAATCGCAATATTTTCGTGGGCAACGGCGCGACGTCGCCCGGCCGCGAACGTGCCCCCGAGCGCTTTGTTCCGCGCTCTCGTCGCATCCTATTTCGAATCGCATTGTTCGGCGCGGAAATAGAACGAAATCGGCGCGCGCTGTTAGTAAACAAACGTTATTTCCGTCGATTTGCAAATCCACTCGGGCCGCGCGATCAGTCCGATCGCGTCGACGCGCGCGCGTCATATAAATAACTCATTTCGTCGCAACAGGTGGTCTGCAAATAACCGCGTCCCGAGCGCGAATTCGTCGATCGAAGCGCGCGTCGTGCGGGCGCGTCGGCCGCAAAAATCGGCCCGCGCGGCCGATCCCGTCGTGGGAAAAAGGGAAAAGCGAGTACAATAGAAACGAAAAGACGAGGAAGAAGGGGGAAAAAAAAAGACGGAAAACGATGCTCCGCGGTGCAATAACGCGACGCGTAATGAACGGATTTTTTTGTTTTGCGCCGCGCGCGCTTATCGGCACCGAAAATAACGCGCCCGGCTAAAAATAATCGCGCGAAAGGTGTATTTTCGCGCGGAATATTCGCCGCGGAATTGACACACACACGCATCAGCCGGCGAAGGAGAGGGAGGATGAATCCGATTTTAGCACAGCTTCAGAAAGCGGCGCTATTATGCACTAGTAGCTTGATGGCGTCACCGTGCAACCTTGGCTCGGGTCAGTCCTCTATCATACTGCAGCCAGAGTTCCCTCCGTTGTGTTGGCCCTCCCCCCCGCCCCCCGGTGCTCGCCGCTACACGAGACTCCGCTGCGTTCCGTTTAGTGGCAGTCCTCCCCGCGCGCCCGACCCCCCACCCCGTCCGCCCCGGGGCCGTCGCCGTCTCCGTCGCGCGGCCGCCCGATCCCGATCGCGCCGTCCCTCTCCGCTTCCCGCGCCAATGACCATACACTTCACGCAATAAAGCGCGCATCGTGGTCTGGCTAAATCATTTCGCCAAAAATGCACGAAATATCGTGCGCTTTCGAGCACGCGACTGATGCGAAAATAGAGATACGCCGCGCTTGTTTGGCAACGCGCGTGTATATATGCAACATTTATGCCAGGTTTAAGGACTGCGTAAACGTCGCGTATATATCATATCCGCGCACACATAACCGATGTCGTGTATATGTACGAACGTTGTGCGCGCGCGTGTGCGTCACGCCGTTTATTTAGGTTTATATATATATATATAAATAGGAGAAGATTTCGCGCGCGAGTTTCGTGGTCGCTTTTCGCGAATTACGTCGATTCGGACTTTTAAGGCTCGTTCGATATAAAATATGTCGTCTTGGTTTTTTGCGCGCGTGTAGTTACGCGATTCGGCGAGACGCAAAATTGAATATCCGCTCGGTTCGTTTTGCTCCTCGCGAAATCAATTATGCTTGCGCAATTATATCGCGCCGGATGATTTTGAGCGTTTTGGTTTATCCGAATCGAGGAAATGCGATAAGAGCGTGCTTTTCTAGGGGAAAATGCGTTCTCGAATAATCGAATGGATTTTGTTTTTGTTTTCGGAATGTAGACGAAACGCAAGGCATGTGGCGTTTGCGTCGGCTTACACGAAACGTCGCTTTACGTATTGGCGCGCGCGCGCGAGACATTGATTACTATAAAATAAAAAATTTAAATTGCAATGCAGTCTTTTGGTATGCAAATCGTCAAATGCCATTATATGTCGCGAGCGACACCGACGTTTGATAGGAAAGGTATACCCGATATACATTTCGAGTCGCGCGAATGTCGTTTAAGCCTAATTATCAAGCTTCATTTCGTTTTCGATTGTATCAATTTTCGAATCGGGTTCGTTTTGTTGGAAAACAGTCGTCGAGTTCATTTCACGATGTTGCGAGTTATTGAAATTAATTCCGTTTTTTTTTTTAAATTTGATTAAATTATAATATACATATGTATATATATATAATATATAACCGTATATCAATTATGAATTGCGTTATTAATACCGCGCGGCGCGCAAAAGCTGAAAATAAGCTTATGCTTTGGGTAAGTGAAAAATATGATGTAAAAATGTGCATGAATAAAACATGAATCTGAAAATCGATACCTCGAGCCAAACCGCTTATCAGTTTTTAAAAGCGCGAATTCTTTTTCGCGTCGCGGCCTTTTCTTCGCGCATTTTCCTTTCATGAAAACGCTGCTCACAAAGACAATTTTTTGTTCTCTCCCTATCTCCCTCCCTCTTTTCTTTCTTTTCCCTTTTCACGTCCCGACTCACGCGCGCCCCTCGACCGATTCACATTTACAATGATAATCGTGTCGCGAAGTGCGTTCAATTCGCGTGTTACGTGTAAATGAATTACTGATGCACCGTCAATTAATTATATCGCTGCTCGGTATAAAGTAATCTCGCGCAGTTTTTCGTTCTACCGAGCGTGCATAATCTGTAACGAGTACGTTTTACAGCCGATGATTTATCATCTCGTTACATTTGTGATTGATGTCACTGTTATACGCATTGTGATGTTGCATATACGAGTGGATCGTTCGCGCAGCTTCAATAAATATTTACCAACATTTACGATTTTATTTATTATTAATATTTGTACGAATCGTTGCGAGGCTTTGGTAAATGAGATTGTCCGATTTCGGATTATGCAACAGAAAGTGAATTTTGCAATTTACACACGGAGAAAACATATATCGAACTATTTACTGTATAATATATTAGAAAATACTGTAAATATTACTATATAATGTATTAAACTTTTGAATACGCACAATATTAATATTCAACTTATGTATAAATGTTTAATATATGGTATAGTAATTTTTATAACATTTTCAAGTATATCCTGCTTTTGATATATCATATAGTATAATGTTAAATAAATTTTTTGTGCGTGCACTGTGAGAAAAATTAGAATGTTTACTATTTTTAAAAGTAATATATTCGGATAAAGTAATATTTTTCGATATAAAAAAATTACTTTTTCTTTTTAAAAACAGTAAATATTATTCTTTTTCTGTTATGACTCGAAATTAAGAAAATAAATACTAATATTTCGTCATTTGTTTCTCTCAGTGTAAGTGGAATATTATACTGCCTATATGAATCCTATATGAATTGTTTTACAGGAAAATTATATTATTGATATAGTTGTTATTAATAATCCGAAATAGAAAGTAATTATTAACTCTATAAATAATGACTGCATACAATCGTTGTAGATCCTTTGTTTGCCAATTTTTATAATTCGTCAAAACTCAAATAAGATTATACAAATTGCATTGAATTTTCCAATTATTATAAATCTTTATTTTCGTATTGTTACGTGAAAAAAGGATAAAATAAATCGTGGACTGCGCCACCCCCACAAACACCGCAAACCATACCATTCGAATCCCCAAAAAATCGTACTTTCGCGGACTTTCCCACGCTTCACAGACCGTCTCCCTCGACGGATACGACGGACGCGCCGTAAATCCCGCGACCAAAAATAATAACGAAAAATGCAAACGCGTCCGATGCCGAAACCAATTTAAGTTTCATCGGCGGCGACGCTAAATATACCGGCGCTATTTGCACCGGCCTCGGCAATCCGAGAGGGCGCTTCCGAGGGGGGTACGGCTGGCTAGATGAATCAATCGTAGAGCGTTGTCTAGGACGAGGAGTGGGGGCTCGCACTTTACTGACCTATACCACTTCGATCACGCAAACTTACAGCAAGAACTTGTTACGCATTCGAATGACGCTGCGCCGCCGATGACAATCGATGACTTTCGACGCGCGGCGGCGCTCTTTCATACGCGCGCGACCTTCGCGCGGCGTTTTTGCGCGCGCGCGCACGCGCAATAGCCTCGCGATACCAACGATTGCGGTTCCTCCTCGGTCCCGCCGACCGACTAATTTCAAATTTATTTCACCCGTCGTCCCGTCGCCCCTCGTCCCGCGGACACCAACTTCCGGCCGCTCGGTTTCCTCATCCACCTTGCGGCTATTTCCAACGCGCGCTTCTAAAAACGGCTCGCCGAAATGTACACCGCCGATGCAATTGCCGCTTGATACGACTTTCACGATTCAAACATCCATCCGCGTGAAATTGTAAGCCGCGCGAAAAAGCGCGCCCAATCGGCCGGTCGGTTTTCGCGGGCGCGCCGAAAGTGACGCCGTCGCACCAACGGCAGAGCGGCGACAAAAATGACGACAAAAAGCGCGGGCCGCGCGGGTCCGTGCGGCGTAAAAATTGCGATTCCTTCGGTGCACTCCGTTGTTGTTTCGAGCGCACCACGAACCTCGGAGGACGCGTCCGAAAAATCGCGCCGACAAAAAGCCGTCTGCTCGGCGTTTTTGCGCACTCCGGTTCCTCGAAGCGGATAACTTTTTTGTTGCGAGTCGTTTTTCGCGGCGGGGATGAGCTCATAGCGAATCTTTGTGTCCGCCTCTTTCTATCTCTTTCCGATCCTCTCTCTCGCTCTCTCTGCCTCACTCCGTCCCGCTCGCTCCGTTTTATTATGACTTTTCGTCGGGCCGAAATAGGCAGCGCGCGCGCGAGCGAAAGAAAAGCGCAGTTAGAATATCCAGCCAGACATCCTTGTCCGCGGTTGTCCTTGTTCATCCGCGCCGGAGACCAGATTGGCACGCGGAATTCCGCGTCCTCCTCCACCGTGCCCTCTCGACCCACACACTATACTACGTCTTACGTGGTCGCCGCAGGAATTCGTCGATAACAATCCGTAGGCGTTTGCGTGCGTGTGCCCTTAACATCGTTCGGCACATTCCACCTCTCGGTCTTCTGATGCAAGATCATTTTCTCACTCGCGCTTGCAGCGACGGCCATTGTTTCGCCTCATTTTCGACGGCGCGTCATTACTTCTGTGCGCCGATTTACCGGCGCTCCGCGTCGCGTCGCCGTTTCGGACGAAATCGCGCGGATCGGCGACTCGCGGACAATCGCGCGCGGTTATTTCGGGTTGGCTTATTTGTTACGAACGTATCAAATCGGAAAAGTCGGCCAAATCGTAACAGGGTCTACGCGCGGCCCGCTTTTGAACGCGACTTAAAAGATTTAGTCGCGCATTTGCCACGATATATGGTAACGGCCCAATTGAGCGCGATCTGTATTTCGCATCTTATTTCCACCTCGATCGTCGTTCCACCGTTTATTTATGAAACGTAAACATCATAAATCCACCTGCCGCTTCTCATTAAATTCTCGCGTCGAAATAAAGTGTCTTTCGACGAGGTACGGAACGTTTACGTAACAATGCAGCGCTTTCTTAAAATGGACCAATCTCGGACCTAGTATAAGCGCATCAATTTTCTGTCTACATAATTCGGCTCGTACAGACGTACAATTAAATATATATTTACATAAGGTCGCATAAATTCTGGATCGCGGCCGAAAACGCGAAAAATACGATCGGCCAACGCGCGTCGCTCTCGCATTCCACGTTTCTAAAGCCGTAAGTCTAATCGCGCTGCCGGCCCGAAACACGAAACCGAGCGGTGCCGCGCGAAAATGTGCCCAGTCATACGCGTCGGTCCGGCGAACTCGTCGACGCGCGATCGAACGAAAGTGAAAACACGAAAGCCGCGCGTCATCGGGGAAAAATAGCCCGCGCGCGGCCGCGGCGGCTAAGGCCGACGGGGGTCCGGATGTAAAATGGCGGATTCGCCTTGGAATGCCCCATATACATCAAGTCGGCTGCGCCCGTCCGAGCATATGCAACGCGGCGATACGCGTGTGTTGCGCTGCACACGCGGCGGCACGGGGACGGGGGGCGCGGAACGAAGACGGTGTCTGCTGGGCGGAGGAGGAAGAAGAGGAGAAGCGCTCGGCAGAAGGGGAGAGTTGACCTTCAGCCGCGCCGGGAAAGTCAGGCAGTCACTGACCGACAGACTAACTTAACTACTCTATCCTTCTCCTCCGGTCGGCGAGGCCCGACCTGACCGTTACTTGTTTTTCGCGCCGGAACCGGCCCGCGCCCAAATCCGCACCGCGCCGGTTCCGCGCGACGACGCGACCGGCACTCCGGGTGCGAGTGGCGCGCGCGGTTTCCGTGAAGCCGACGCGGAACACAGGTGCCGAGGACCAAAGCGCGGACCCACGGTCGGCGCCGATTTGGGCGCGGGCGGCCGGATTCGCGCGGCGTTGCGCGAGGTCAGTGAACCTCCCGCGACGGCCGCGGTTCGGTTCTAATTCGGACGCGCGTCTCGTCGGCCCGAGTCCGCTCGATCGGTTATCGAGATATAAAACCGTCTTCCTGTGCAGATAGCGATATCTTAATTGGGATAAAGAGTAAGTCCGACGATAATAAAGATCGCGGTCGGAAATGACAAGCGACGCGTCTTTCTTTGTTTCCTTCTCGAATAAGCGCCGCGCTATCTCAGCCATTGATTATTCGTGCGCGCCGGCCAAGATACGCCGCGAATTCGCGATTCGCATAAACAAACGCGCGTTCGTCCGCGGACATCCGCGGCGGGCGCGACCGGTCGTTCCGCGCGCGAGTTTCGGCCGTTTAACGAGCCGGCGACGTCCCCTCCGGATCGTTAGCGCAGGGTCTAGGCTGCCGGACTGGGTCTAGGTCTAGGCTGGCATACTAGTGCACGGACCGTACGCGTACGCGCGCACGCTGGTGTGCGCCGCGCGGAGGGGGCACTGCCGGTGGCGTATATTTAGCGCGCCCCGGCTGCGCGTGTATTCACGGGCGAATTCGCGGAGCCGCCGAGGCTCGCACGCAGACGCGCCAACATGGCCGCGACAACCGGAAACGATTCATTTGCAATTGTCAATTTTCCGAACGGGGGATGCGCGGCGTACGCGCGGGACAAAATCGACCGGCGAAGGTCAACGGCTTGCTCCTTGTGTTTCGGTCGCGCGCGCGTGTTTATTTTTGTTCGACGCCGTCAGCTCGGCCAGTGGCGTTCATTTATTAATTGCCGTCGGCCGCGCGCCGAAACCGAGACGGGGACGCGAGTTACGCGCGCGCTGAGTAAAGAATGGGAACGGTTACGCGCTTCGGCAATTGGGGCTATCAACGCGGTCGAGGGCCGAAGAAGCGAACGGCTCGGAACCGGCTGTCCGCGGTGTCGGTCCGACGCTGACGTCATCGGATATCGATCAGCCGTCGGGCGCGTCGACGTTCGGTCGGGTCGTGGGCGATTCGCCGTCAATTGGCGCGGACTGCCACGCGAGTCCTTTCCGGGGAGCCAAGGTGACGGCGAATTTTCGGCCGATTTCGAGATTGTTTGATGTCGATCGCGATGTTTGGGACGCCAAAGTTGTTTGTTTTTATTTTTTGTTTCTTCGCGATTTGGTTCGCAATTAAAATTGAACGCGTAACGCGTTTTCTGACAAAGAAAACACCACCGCTAAACGAGAGCCCGTATCCTACTCGTATCTGGAACGTTCGAGTAATCGCGGCGTTCACTCTCGTGTTACGCGAAGCGCGGCTAGATCTGGCAGACGCGCGTCACGCGGCAGCGGAAGGTACGTGTGAAACGCAACGCATCTTCGCGTGCGAATTCTTTTGTTCGGTTGTTCGCGGCGCGCCGTGTCCATGTAACATTTATTTTTAGTTTACGCGCGGCTTCTAGCGGAAATTATACGTGCAAGCCCCCGCCGAGACTCGTCGTGGGGTTTTCTCGGAAACAAATTAAAGCCCGGTCTCGTGCACCGGGCGTACGCATGCGCGGTGCCCGCCGTTGCACCGCGACCCTCGCGGCGCTAATCGCCGCTCCTTTTTAACCCTTTTTTGCGCCGATCTTGAAACGCGACAATCA
Source organism: Psilanteris sp. ZL-2020 (assembly GCA_022817085.1). Lineage (NCBI taxonomy): Eukaryota > Metazoa > Arthropoda > Insecta > Hymenoptera > Scelionidae > Psilanteris > Psilanteris sp. ZL-2020. Next base: position 17,350 of record JABFQC010000201.1, read on the forward strand.
CGTGTCATTTGATTCCGGCGCGTCCGCCATTGGTCGACCGGTTCGGCCGATTACCGACGACCGGCATCGATCCTCCGTTCCCTCGCGATAAAACGAAATCCGCGAGCAATGACGAATGACAAAATATCCGCTCCGCGTGCACGCACGGTGCGAGATAGCGACGACGCAAAAGTGCGATCGGCGGAGAAATCTACGTCGGGGTTCTAAATTCAGAGATAACGCGGACTCGGAGATAATTACGGCTACCGCGAGATGATACGTTGCTTAACGATCGACCGGAATCGTTTGTTCGATTCGAATAAACGCAAACGCCGATCGTGCAATTGCTCGGCGTGCGAAAAAACAAAGAACGAAAAAATGGTTGAAACCAACAAATGGGCGCGAAAAGCTGCGGATCGAAGGCGCGCGCGCGCGCGTCGATAGGTGATCGTGTGCGAGTGCGCGCGCGCTCACATACACTGGCACGCTGCATTGAAAGGGTTCTTCTCTGTGTCGCCGACAGGAAGTGTATTATTTTCGCAAAACAATGCCGCGCTTCCTCGATGATTGCCCGAGACGGCGGCCAAAACTGTCGCCTCGCGTTGAAAAACAATGTCGCGTTAAATGGCGTGAGCGCGCGCGCGCCCGCAAACACACGCGCGCATACTCGGAGGCGTTTCGCAGTGCCATTACTATAAATAGGGCCCCGGAGTGCGCGCGCGCGGCCGTTGCAGCGTTCGAAATCCGAATGAAATTGCACGGGGCACCGAAAGTCGACGGCGACGAGGGACGACAAACGAATTGACGGCTCGTTTAGAGGAGTTGAAAAGTGAGAAGCAAAGAGGAAGAAGGAGAGACGCGAGTCAGAAGCGGAGGCAGCAGAAGAAGCGGCCGGGACGGACGAGCGGGGAAAAAAGAAATGATAAAGACGCGGATGGCGAAACGGATATGGAGTAGTCGGAAGAGGAGGCGGAGGGGTGGATAGAGCCGGAGGGAGAGGGAGCGAGCGGGAGCCAGGGTGGCGCGACGGAGAGGGAGAGAGGACGAGGTGGAACCGTGGAGAGCAGGAACTGCAGGTTTAGAGAACGCGAAGCGGAGGGTTTGCTGGAAAGGAAGAGCGAGTTAGCCGGCGCGCGGGACGAAGACGGCGAACGAGCGAGAAAGGCCGGGCTGCGGGGGGAAGGGGGGCGGCGGACGGGGTGAATTGCCGGCGACAAGGTCACCGTCTATACCTCGCTAAATCGCCGATGCCTTTGGTGTGTTATAGCCGAGCTGCAGCGCTCTAGGCGAATGCGCTCATCCGCGCTCGCGCGCCCCCTGCACTCGCACGCACACGGACGCACGCGCGGCCAGACGCTCGCTAGTTGGACGCGGCGCGGTCGGCCCGTCAGCGCGACAGAGACAACGAAAGTGACACTCGCGCGGGTGCCGATCGCGCGTTCGGTACCGATCGTTTTCGACGCGATTATGCATATGTGTATTTATATATATATTCGTTTTCGTACGTATTTATATATGAATACACGGTTCGCGCAAAAAAGTCACGTCCTCGCGCGTGTTTTTATGCTAACGATGCCTGCTCTCCAAATTTGCTCTCGTTATTCGCTCTCGGCAGACGAAATAAGATAAATCGGCGGAAGTAGAGCGGGGATTTTACAGTAGGGCGGGCGCGTCGTCTCGCCGAGCGTGCGGACCAGACGCTGCGGACTGTCCAGTTAATCTCTTTTTTTCGGCAGCCGAAAATTCGTGCAAAAGTATCAAGTAGCTTGCGCGCGCCTTGTTTCGTCGTTTTGCGTCTTCGTTTCGCGCCCGCTCGGTTTTGTCCCGGCCGGCTTCGCTCCTTTTTTCGGCCCCTTTTTTCGTCGCTCGGCCTCGAGCGAATGCCGCTCCGTGCGACGCGCGCGTTATTGCAACACGCGACGAACGCAACGGAACGCGAGGTGTCGGGTCCTCGCCTTTTTGGCCGCGTAATTGTGCCCGTCAATTTCGACCGCTCATTGTACGCGCATTGTGCGCGCGGAACGAGGTCAAAGCGACGCATCAATTTTTCAACGTCACGCGCTCTATACTTTGTCGCAATAATGCCGCGCGTCGATGCGTTATTTACCGTCAACCAAACAACCTGGCGCGGAAACATTGTGTCAGCGACTCGCGGACTTTGTCAACGCGCGACGGTAAATAAGAATCGATCGCGCCGATCGATCGGTCGGGGACGTTTGTTTCGCGATTTTCGTGCTCGCGCGCCCATAAAAGTAAATCAATTTGACAGCACGAAAACAAAAGGGGGGTATTTTCATTTTGAAAGAAGATGGGTCACTGTGACCAATTCGCGCGTTGGGTTTATGGCACAAGGAAGGCACTCGCTATAAAGCGGCCTCGACTTTAAATTGCCGTTTAATTTACTTTGATTGCGTAATAAAATTAGAATAATTTATCGCGTCATAAGTTTTCGAGAAAACGCGAAGACGCGCGTCAATGTTGCTTGTTAATAAATAAAAGCTCGGCGGAAAGGCCACGCGAATTTAACGCGATCTATTCTCGGGCCTATTCTATTCTATTTTGGATAAGGCTTGAAAATACATTCGGGTGATTGCAACTTCGTTCGATCAGAATCATGATGATTGTTATTATTATGTAATATTTCGTGCGTATTTAATATTGGTGAAACGTTGACCGGCGTTTTAACGTTGTATTTCAAATTTACAAGATTTAGTTCTAATTCAATTATCGGTTGACGAAAAGTAACATAAATGTTTTATATATATAGCTGCGGGTTTACTTTGTATATTATCTTCTATGAGTGTGTGTATGAATATATATTCTCTATGAAATGTAATTCAATAAACATAAGTAAAATAAAATATTTACTTTTTAATTTAATTACCGCTCATTTTTTAAATTTGATAGCATATTTTTCTTGTTTTTTGCTACTTTTGTTGTTTTCGATATTCCTTTTTCTTCATTTTTAATCTCAACTTTAGCAATTCTTTTTGAATTATTTTATTCAATATATAATACATTAATTTGCATGTATGGTTATACCTATTTATTTGCTTTTGATACATGTCAAAATCCTTTACCTCACAATGCCAGTGAAAAATTATTCTCTCCAAATTCTATTATAAACCCGACAGTGCTGCTTATTTTATATATCCTTTACACCTGGCTTGATGGTAAAGTGAACTTTTCTTTTCAAGCGCAAAAACTAGTTTTTTTCATACCTCGGTCTTGAGTGTTTGATGCACAATTATATCAGGACCAAACAAGCGTGAATCAGAAAATTGGTACATTCGGATCTAGGTTAACATGGGAATTACATCTGATACGGCGGAGATAATACTGCGGTATTGTTTGCGATTGAATAACGAAATTTATACATATTTGGCAAGCGAAAAATGCACGCACACAAATTTACCGTAATATACGTTTACACACGCATCTATAAAGTATTTTTCTCTTCTCATATCACGAGCATATAACGTTAATGATTACAATGTCGTGCATTCTTTATTTCCAATAAGTGGAACGAACAATTATGAAGCACATACATAAATCGCTATATACATACGAACACAGAATTCAATTATTTCTTGCATTGCAAATCATTGAATTTCCAAGACAACAAATTAATCTCAATATTATTCCCGCGACATTAAAACGTCATCAAATTTTAGAACTTCCATTCTTTTATTCTATCCATTTTTCTTTTATTTTCAAAAGAACAAAACCCAATCGTGTGCCTTCCGCGAACACCCGCCGACAACGAATACGCGATTATCAGTCGGCGCTGGATTTATCGGGTGCGCGAAATGACACATTGTACGGCTCTTTGAAAAGAACAATTTGTAAACGACACGGCAAGACCAGTTGCGAGCGATCTATATTCATGCAATAAACATGAATCGGCCGCGAGCGTCTCGCGCGTGGAATCGGCAGCCATGGCGAACCTGAACCGAGATCCGCGAGCACCCGGCGTTCGCAGAAAATGAAGCGGTAAGGGTGACGACTCGCGCGCCAAGGGCACCGGTTGAACAGCACCCTCGGCGCGCCGCCTCGTCGCTCCATTGTTCGCAACCGCCGCGCGAATCCGAAAACGCGCGCCGATCCGTTTCCGCGTCGCGCGCCGATCCCATCCGATCGCGGGTCGACGGGTCACCCTCGCACCCCCTCCCCCTCCCGTAGTTATCCGACCAACCGATAATCCCCCCCCCCCTCCCGTGCCCGCGCAATTACACGCGAATATAGGCGCGCGGCGATCGGACCGCCGCGCGTATATCGCGCGAGACGAGTCCGATTATTCGCCGCGGAGACCTTGAGTTTATCCGCTCGGCGTATCGTGCGTCTCCGTCTTGTCTCTCGGTGTGCCCGCGCGCCACCCGGGGCGCGCTTGCGCGTGCTTTTATTCGCGCTCCGGATGTCCATCTGGTTGAGAACCGTCTCGCGCGGTGCATTTTTGCTGGCGACGACGGCGCGAGATGAGACGAAGAAGGCGGCAGCGGCCGATACGCACGCACACGGACGCGCGCCCCGATAATGTGTGCACTGCAAATATACACAATGCGCGGCAATACCCACAACGATAGGGGCAGAGACCCAGGAAGGACGCCAGCCGCTCGAGCTCGGCTGCCTACTTCTGCAGTCTTTCACTCTTTATTTTTCCTTTGTCTCTCCTCCTCCGTCTCTATTTCGCGCCGTCCCGCTCGCACCCGCGCCCCCCGCCGGATCGCCGCCTATTTGTTTATCGCGTCGATCTTCCGCGTCGGCCTCAAACCGCGACGCGTCGCCGCGAAAAAACTATTTCGGATCCGCGCGTCGACCATCTTGCTCGCGCTTCGTCGCTGCGCGCGCCCGATCGACGGTCCGCGTATTTTCGTCGTTTGCGGCCGATTTCGCGCACGCCTCCGCGCGGCCGGGCGTCGCTGCGCGATTCCAACCACGAGATGACACGTCGAACGCGCGGTTCGTCTCCGTCGTTCCTGTTTCCCTTTCTCTCATTCGTGCCTTTTGTTTCTCCAGTTCGGTTGTCATTGTTTGTCGACACTGTTTGCGCGAGGATTTGGGGACGACCAGTTGGATTTGATATGTATCGATATCGATTTATGTATATATATATGTATATGTATCTATATATAAGTATTTTTGTTATTTTTTTATTCTTCCTTTTGTCCGTGCATCGAAAAATCCGCTCGCCGCGAGCGGACGCGTCTTCGGTTATGACAACGCGCGTCGCCGCTTTGCGCCGAGTTTTGCGATGTAGGTTATGGTGGCACGCAGGTGCCACGCAACAATGGTCGAGCCGCCGCGGACTCTTCAAGGTTTTGTTTTACCGGCATTAAGAGGGTTATTGTTTTGCGGTAGGTTAAGTGAGTTTCCGCGTTGCTCGAAGCGCAACAGACACAATGCGGGAACGCAAAATTATTATTACCTCGCGAACGATTCATTTATCGCGCGTCTCGCGCGCTCTTCTTTTCTCGCTTGCCTTCATCCCGCCTGCGAAAACGCACCGCGATTTGCACTCGACGTTTTTATAACGCGCCGACAATCGCGCCGCCGTGCGATCGCAAACAAAACGACAACGCGCGCTGACCTACCGGACGGGCTTGTTTGTTTACGTACGAGCTTTCGTGCGTCTTTGTTTACGTCACGTGTAAACAAATATTTTGGCATTTATTTGCATTGTGACTTTTACGAAACACCAATCGAAATTAACCCTTTCGCAACGAAGGTCGGAACGTGTCTCGGCTTTGCTTCGGCATTTGCCACGCTGAAACGGTAACGTCACATTTACGCGATGGTGATATATAATTAATTGTTGGGATCATTGTTTATCGGACGACGGATCACGAACGAGACTCAAGGAGACGTTGAAATTAAGTCAGACGGATTTTCATGTGAAATAAATTTTGTCTGGAAGTCCGCGTTGAAAAATAATTCGAATTGAATGTAAACAATGTCAAACGGCGATGTAAACACGGGGATAATTATTACAAAGTGTAAACAAACAAACCTTGTATCGAAATAAAGGCGATTCACGGTATTTTAAGGTTATTTTTAGTATAAATCGTGTATCTTTGTTTCGCGTGAAACTTGTTTTCTGTTATTTCCATTGCTTTATGCTTGGATCGGTTTATTCCGATACTTCGCGACGACTGTTTTATTTCGCGAATCAAAAGGAAACGGCTTTTCTTTCGTTCGCAGCATCGTCGTGGAATTTGCAACAGGCGCGTTTGCGATGAATTGAATTTTCGATGCGCTTGTTTTGCGATTCGGGAACGATTGTTTGTTCGCGACGAAGCAGCGCCGGCGCCTTTGTTTATGCAACTTTTAAGCTCAGTTAGACGGGATTTGCGGCTCCAAAGAGCGCGACTTCGAATGGCGAAATTTTGCAGTCTTGTATTTGCGGGTCACTGGCTTGCACGCTCCAGTCTTTTATCGTTCGTCGCGAACGCGGAAATTCGATTGCGTTTTGCGTTTTCATTTCGCGGAGAGTATAAATCGCTACCAAATCGAGTAAGCGAGGTCGAGTGGCGAACGCTCGATATCGAATTGCAAAAGTGCGCTTCGCATTTTACGCATTCAAATACAATTAAATATCGTGCGTTCAAACACGAACGGGAATTGCAATGTTTGATTAGCATATTGAATAAACAACAATGGCCTGAAAAATGATTGATCATCGTAACACGCTGCTCACTTTAACGCGTCTCAACGAGTTCGCGTGAAATACGTCCGGCGGTTTTGTACAAAAATACTGTCAAATAAAAGCGGAATGTTTTAAATTTCTGCTCAATATATCTGTTGTCTCGTTCGTCTTTGCATGAATTTTGAAAAAAAAACCTAAACGGTGTTTCGCTTGGATCATACGAGATGACAAAAGACGCGTTTCAACAATTTTGTTACAATCAATTTTAAAGTGTAAAATTGGCGATGGTACTTGAGAAAAAGAAATTATTCGGTTATTTACGAATATAAAATACGTCATTCGAAATATTTGATTTCTATAACCTTTCGAATGAATGTAAATGATGCTCGGCAACGGAAAGTTATTTAAATGTAATATAACATCTTTTTGTCGAGACTTTTACATCTTGAATTCCACTACACAAATATCGTACATAATTTTTCTAATAAATAGTACCGAAATTTCAATTATCATTGTAAATTTTGTAAAATTTCATTCAAACTTCATTTTTGCCAATTACAATTTAATTTATTAATTTTCAATGAGTCTTTTCATTGTGTATCATTATATTTTCACAGGAATAACAATTAGAATTTATGTCACCGACAAATTTATTTTCCGTGGATTTCTCTCAGTGCATCATTCAAAATCAAAAGTCCAATACCAGTCGAAATTCGGTTTCCCTCGACTTATCCGACGAACACACTGTAAAAAAAAATGTTCCTTAGAGAACGTATTTGAAGCTTTTTGGAACACTTATAAGCGTTATTTTTTAAAAACGTTTAAAACGTTCTATTTTGATATATACAAACATTAGTATTAAAGAACACTTTAATAAATAAAAACACTTTCAAAACACTTGTTTTTACAGTGCATATTATGCATCTCAAACACCACCGAAATTCCGCCTACCCCGCGACTCTTCCGACGTAACCGTTGTTTATTACGGTCGAAAGCGAATCGCGCGCGTCAACCGACAAAAAATCAACGCCGTAACTTTTCGCACAACGCGCCGCCGAATTCGGACCCCCGAATCCCCGCGTTTTCTTTTTATTAATAAATTGGCCGCTATTAGCCAGCAACAAACGCCGAATGGACCGGCGGTTCATTGAAATTGATGTCCAAACGCGCACGGCCGTACGTTACACTCAAGTCCCGTACGGAAATTTCAATTGAAACTTTCGTCGACCGGAATAATCGACGACAACGACTTTGATTTCGCGGCCGTTTGTCAAGTGCGCCAACATCCCCTCGGTTAAACGCCCGAATTGTTTCCTGTTTTAGCGCGGATATGCCCGTGTTTTTTTGACGTGAGTCATCCCGATCCAGCCTCGCGCGGCCAACCTCGGGAACGATTTTGCCGATTAAATAATCAACGCGTTCTGTGGACTGCGCCCGTCCGAACGTCGTTTCCGATCGAACGTTTTGGCCGTAAAAAATCCGTGCGGAATATTCGGCACCAAAAGTTTGCGCTTTTTTAGCCTTTTCTCGCGCAACGTACATGACAGAGACGGGCGTATAATATATATTCATATATATTTGAAATTGTATATATAAAAATATATATGTATATATTTAGAATCCAACGAGACGGGCATATATGCCGTGTCTGCGAGTTTGAACTGGGGCATAAGTTGATTAGGAAACTAATACTTGGAATCGCAATAAAAGTCGCACGTCCGATCCGTCAGCAATGAGTTTGATTTATGCCACCCTCTGTATGTAAATTGTCGCGCGAATTCCCACGAGAAGAGCGCCGCCGGCGAATCCCATTTCTATTCCGGAGAAAGAGTCGCGGCATTAAAATTTGATAGGATTTGCACAATGAATGATACATGTTACGGACGTGCATGTGCTTCTGCGGATTGCCGCGGGTTTGATTGCGAATCAAAGTTGCAAAGTGTGAAATACGGATCGGCGGATTTGAATCGTGCAACGGCGCGATTGGATTTGTCGGGGCGTACGCGCTACCGGCTCGGATTAGACATTCGTTTTAATTCCCAAATCAACGCGCTTGTTCCAGTTATAGTCGCAGGCCATTAACAAGACGAATGGTCCGCGGTTCATTCCGAGATTCCGTGTTTTCGTACGATCTTGTGCCATTTTTCCGTTCAAAGCCGTTTATATCAATATTTCACGATCGCAATCGTAATAACAAAAAGTTCGAATGCGAGACAATAAGACGATCAAGATATTAAAGCGAAAGATTGCTCCGCGCGACTTGAAAATCGGTCGGAAATCGGGTTGCCAAATTAGAATACCGCTGGCTGTTTGTGCCAGGTGATTGCCACACCGTTGCCAGATCTTTACCAGACAATTGCGAGACATTCCATTACGTCGCTTGTCAGATCGCTGCCAGACGTTCCGTCGGATTTCTTGCCAGTCTAACCTTTTCCGCGCGTGGTTTCGTTTCACTTACAAAACTGCCGCGCTTGTATGTCTCGCGCGATAAAAAATTAATTCGTTGGCTCTTTCTCAAACGCCATTCGCTCGCCGCAGACGCATATAGTTCATCGCGATCCTCATACCGATCTTCCGATCGCACTTGCATCCGCGGCGCAACCAAAGTCGTTCTCCCGTTTGCTTATGTCCCGGTATTATTAACTCCCGGATTGCAAACGCGTCTTTCTCCGCGCGTCCTCGGTTCCGAGCCGCAACGCTCATTTGCAGAATTTTGCAATTCCTCAAAATCGGTTAAACCGCGTTGCGACACGACTTGACTTCGGCGAACGCAATTTCGGCTCGCGCAAACAGGCTCAGTGATTGCAAAAAACGCACAATGACGCGCGTCGACTTTCAAAAGCAACACGGATTACGAACCGATCGAGCAACCGGTCGATCGGCCCTCGAATCGCGACAGTCGAAGGTTTCGCCGAGCGAGTCGCCGCGCGATCGATCGTGACGATTTCCGGTCGTCGGTTCCGGTCTCGGAAACGGCACGCGGAACTCGGTCATCGGTATAGCCAGACGCGAACAAACGCGGCGCTCCGACGACCACGCCCTCCTCCCGTCACCCCCTCCCGACTCCCCCGACCTAGACCTAGACCTAGACAACCCATTCTACGCGCGCGGCGCACGCACACGCGCGCACCGCCGCACGCACGCACGTTCCCGCTCGTATCTCTTCGTCTGTCGCGATTATGCGCTTACGTAAGCAACCGCTCGGATCGAGCTCGTCCGACAGAATTCGATTACGCTCGCAAATCCGCTCGGCTGCGATAACAAACGGCGCCGATTTCGCACACTTGGCGCGCACTTTTTCGCCGTCCAACGCGAACCGCGTCCACTTTCCGCCGCAATTTTGACCGCCGCTTTCTGCTCCGCGTCGATTTTGCCAATCGCGATCGGTATTTATTTTTTTCTTATTTTTTTTCGGTAATAACCGACGAGCATTGTTCGGGGCTAAATGAACCGTCCGCGGAACGCGGCCAAACGGCTCGGACGTTTTTCACCGTTATGCATTATGCTTCGTCGGGCAACCGAGTTGATGAAATTATGTCCCGACGACGACGACGGGTTTGGAGCGCCTTCGACTCGTTCGCCAAGCCGAGCGATCGTAAAAATGCGCGCAGCCAACTTTTCTCCGCGAGGACGTCTCGGTTGCCCTAGATCAAGTTCTGGTTGGATATTTTTACGCGATCCGCGGCGTTCGTCTCCGGGCGGGAGGGGACGCAAATCGCGCGAGACGAGGAAAATAAATTAAAAGAAAGTAAAATAAAAGAGAGCGCGGCCCAATGTCGGAAGCGTCGCGGTACTCGGCTCGATGGCGTCCTGCCTGCGATCCGCGGGAAAAAAATAGCACGTCCACTCGGGGTTCGCAGTCCCGGAATAACGAAGCGGTCTTACGAAACGGCGCGAAATATGCAAAGGGACGACGCGAAATAAAACAAAATAAGACGCGCGAAAGAATCAAACCGACGCGCGATCTATTTGTTCCGTCGATTCTTTCTCGCTGCTCGCTCCTTCTCGCTCGCTCTTTAGCACCGCGAATATTAATAGACGATGCGCGACGAAAATATTCCGACGTCGCGCCTTTTCCCTCCCGCGGACGCGAGACCGCGTCGGGTCGTTCGGGGACCAACTTCGGCGACAAATTGGCACACGTCGGGCACTGACGGAAGCGTGCCAATCCGAAAGCAAATTTGATCGGAGCGTGTGAACGCTGGCAGACCACGACAGGTGCGGTCTTATAAATGTCGCGTGCGAAACTAGTTCGATCGTTCGGGGATGCGCCGGGCGCGCGTCGCGGAACGGATTTAACGGCGGCGATTAATCCGCGCGGCAATTCGTGCCAGGAAAACTGTCCCCGCGGCCGCGCGACTCTTTGCCGAGCGCCGAACTCGAAAGAGAAATCTATACGGATTTCGCAACGCTGACACTGAGCCCGTTTACTTCGCTTTAGTTACGACGTTATAATACCCCGAATGACATAATCGGTGTCGCAATTAAGTCGACCAATGAGCGCGACGATCCGCGATGCTTATCAGTCCGATCGGCGGAAAATCGGCGACACAAAATGTCGCAGGTGTCCGCGGGGTTCGCGAGCGGCGCGCCGAAATTAATAACGCGCGCGGCTTTTTCGGCGACGGCAAAACCGCGCGCGCAAAAACTCGATTGCCGATTGACGTTCGCGCCGGGGACGCAAAAAACCCGGCCGAAACGAAATTCCCGACGAACACGTTTCGGCCGGCAAAAACGCCGTTACAATAAAGTCAGCGAGGTGACCTTTGACGCAGAGTCGCGCCATTTGTTTCGGCGCACTTTTTGTCCCGCCGTCTGTCGGACTTCGCAATCTAATATCGCATTCGGGGATTTCCTATTCGGCCGATTTTTTACTCGCGCGCCCGCGATTGACGGCCGTTTCGTGCGCGCGTTTGTTGTTTACTGACGCGACGATGACGCCCGAGACCGATTCCGGGGCTTTTGTTTCTTTTTCGAAAGTCAAAAGAAGACAATAGTTGTCTTCTTCTTTTCCTTTTTACACATCTTTTTCTATCGTTTATCGCTCGTCGGCGTCGATTTCGCTGACCGCGCGCGCGCGCGAACTCCGTGTCCCTCGCGGCGACGACGCGCGTCCCAAAATTCAAGTCGCGTATGGCATTTTGACAGCGTTAGACGACGTCCTCGATTCGCAGGTGGCTCTTTGCGTTACGTATTATAATCGTGATGTATCACAATTGTGCCGCGCTCGCGGTGTGCGCAACACTCTCGGCGGCCCGTCGAGTAAAAGTGTGCCGGATTGTATAATCGAACGTGAATAAGCAAAATGTTACGCCATACCGATTTGGTAACGGGCAGACCCCACCACGTTAACTGCGCGCGTTCCATTGCAATGGAACGAGCGACGCGAGGGAATGCAATCCGCGGGCGCCCAAAAAACGGCGGCCAAAATGCGGTGGACTTGTTGGTCCGGTCCGGGGAATGAGAAACGAAATACGGCAAACAACGATTGGAAAACGTTTTAAATGTCTTTTGAAAAGTTCACTACTTTCGACAGTGAAAAAAATCCTTTTTTTTTATTTTTTATTTGAATTCGCAATCACGTGACTACTTCGCGCAAACTTTCGTTCCAACCAAATAAAAACTTTCGTCCGTCGAAGTCGTTGGGTATTGCAATTCGATTTCGATTACTGGTATTCAAACTGCGCGAAACTGCAGGCGAACGAAGTTTTGCGAACTCCGCGGAATATCGGTCAGCTATAGTCCGGAGCGATCGTTTCCCTATTCAGGCGCCGATTAATATATTAATTCGCGTGAAACCCGATCCAGCGAGACGCGCCTCGGCAGCCAATCGCCGTCCGGCGGCGTCGTTTTTTTCGCCCGACCGTGATCGCGGATGCAACCGGGCCGCGCAAAAAAGCGCGCCATTATTTCACGCTACGCCGAGTCCAGATTCCGTCTTGGGTTCCGTCCGTGAGTCTCGCCCGAGGTGTGCGCGACTTTTCATTTCGACCTCCTTAAAACTTGCGACGTCGACTGAAATCGTCGACAATCGACGAGCGCAAAAAAAGAAATAAAAAAAATTAAAAGAAACGGAAAAAAAACGAATTGAAAAATGTAAAGCGGAACGACGCGGCGCGGAATTGAGCTCGCGAGTGTAGAGTTGAGTCAAACTTCGGCGGTATCGATTGGAGGGAAAAGTGCAAAAGTTCGGAGGAAGCGAATCTAGGTTGCAAGTTGCGCGCATCGGTATTAACCGGGTAAGCAACTGGGTCAGCCCGTCAAACGATACACGCGAATAAATATGATGTGTTTTTATTCGGAGATTCGAGTGCCGCGGTCGAATAACTTTTTTTTATCGCGTACGGCATTTTGTCGACGGGTTTACGTATGTTTCGTAACCGATCTTCGCATGACCGGTGACTAAATTAAATTTCGATGTTCGTCGACTTGAGTTTTCGTCGCGGTAATTTTCGCGCGCTTTTGGTCGCGAATTATCTTTTTTGAACATATGCGCTTGGAAATCTGAACGAATTTTCAGTCGATTACTAAACGATTTTTACGACGAAATTCAAACGACGGGAATTTTGTACATTTTAACTTATTCGTGTACCGAAAGTGGTCGCGGATCGCTCGGTCGATACGATCAAAGTTGCGGGATAAACATTGTCATCATTGTAATTCCGGTGCACGCGTACGGAACTGCATTATGCATATATGTATTTAACGGAAGCATAAATACATGTCCGAAATTGTGATCGCAAAGATGAATGTTGCAGCGGGTTTTTAAATAACTTCGGACGTTAGCGAGTCGTTTTTTTATGCGCGATGATTTACGATACGCCGGTTATCGAGAAAGAAAAAAAAATCGCAACGGCGGGTAAATACGGAACAACGTGATTGTGTGAGAAATACGTCGACGAATTCTTAATGTGAAACTCGTAAAAATAAAGAAGTTGTGAATAATAGCGCAAGACCTTGCGTGTTTAAAAAAAATCACGTCTCGCGTGAGTGTGTTAATCTTTTTAAATACGTGTAAATCAGATTGTCATTTTCGCAAATTTGAACGAATCTGTATCAAGATGAAAATTCCACGTGACGGGTACGAAGCAAGTTCAAAATTGAAGCAAAAAATCGAAATGTTTTTTTCGAAGCGCTAAAATTGAATGCAAAAGTACAAAAACATATATTTCTTTAATTTCAATTTGCATTGAATATATACATATATTTATATAGTTAACTGATTAAATTCATTCATCAAACACCGCCAATTGCGACCGCAATTTGGAATTACGCGCGTCTTGTCCCAAACAAACCGCTCATCCCCGGTTTCGAATTCCGAGCGCCTCGCGACGCTCGCAAACGCCGCGGCTTATTTGATCCAATTTAGCTAAATTAAACTCCTTTTCCAAGGCTTTCGAATAGAAACTACAAATCGCGCCTCCGCGAAAAAGAAAAGCGCACTCGCATCGATTCACCTTTCAGCTTTTAACTCTCTTTGTTCAGATACGGGCTGCCGATCGGAGTGGCGCCACCTGTTCCGCAACTGCGCGGACGCAAAGGACGCCGCGGTGACACTCGCAGGCGGCTTAATCGAGCCGCGATCGGCAGCGGCGCGGATAAGCCCGCCGCGGATAAAGCCGATTTACATAATCGTGCATCTGCGCGGGCCCGGCGCGATCGTCGATTCAAGACACGAGGCTGCGGCGAAATCTCGGACGAATCTCGGTCAGTCGCGCGCCGTCACCTGCCGCCTCTGCGGAACAGCCGCCGCGATTGTTAATACGCGCGCGGCTGTACTTTCATTTTCCGGCACCTCTCACATCTGCCGCGAACACGCGACGAGTAATTATTGTCGGCGAAACGAAAACGAACGGGGGAAGAAGAGCGAGACAGACGCACGCGTGGACAAAGACAAACGAGCCATCTAAATTGCAGAGAAATCGGTAACTTTCGACGATGAGCGGCGAACTGATTTTTCGACGCAATACAAATCCAATCGGTCGCGGCGCCGAAAATCGGCCCGCGCGCGATCGGTTGGCGCGCCGGTGACACCGCGCGTTCGAAAGTTCGGCATCTGTTGGCGTTTCACTTTTTTCGAAGGCCTGCCGATTTTTCGTGCGACCCACCTGCGACGCGACGACGAACGGAATTAATGAAAACCGCGCGCAAGACTTAATGACCGCGCGCAATCTGCGCGCGTCAAAGTGGTTAATTGCAGCCGTCGTTGCGTCGAAAGTTGACGTTTAAACATTATCAACAGGTGGGTTGCAAATCAGAGTACGGCGCTTTCGGAGCGAAATTGCACTTTCCCGTTTCGGGACAAAGAGAGATCTCTCGCAATTTGCGAGCCGAGGACGCGCCGCGATTCAGGCTATGAATGGAAAACGACTTACGCGTCGGAGGCTGGCGGTAATGCAGGTTCTGCAGGTTTGGCGGTTGGTGCAGATGATGGTGGTACGGCGGTCCCATGCTCGGTCCCATTCCGTTGCTGCCATGCTGGTAATGCGGCGAGCCGCCTCTGTGCGGGTGATACTGCGAGGGGTGGTGTTGATGGGGGTGAAACGACGGCGGCAAGAAACCCGTCGTCGACGGATAGACCCCGGGACTGTGACAGGCTGACCTACCTAGAGCTGTCAAACTTTGGCATTAGTGTGCGTGTTTTTTTTCTTTTTTTTGTTCGTGTTTCAGATCACTCGAATTGGATTTTGGTTTATGTCGAGGATCGACACGACTGAGAGAAACGAGATTGTTAAATTTACGTTTTACGCAAGAGTCATGAATAGTGTCTAGTAGAAAAGACGGGTTTGAAGACTTTTTCAGTGTCGTGAAACAGTTGTAATAAGGATTTTTAAAAAGTGTATTTTCAATTTTGAATTTCAACGGATATTCAACGGAGAAAAATAAGATTTTTAACATTCACTTTTAATGGCGGTAATGAAATAATGTTTATTTTTATCATTTGATTGGTTTGATTGAAACAAATAGTAAAGCTGTTCAAACTATATGATTTCAGTTGCATTTACTATATTATTCCAGTAATAACATTATTCTTATATATCAGACGAATATTATTTGTTAAAGTAACCCATATTGCATCGTACCGAATATTTTATTTTACATTTAATTTTATAAATGGATATATATGTTAATATATTAGAACTTATACATTTACATTATTTAAAATCTGTAAATTCATACATTTGTTACACATAAC